>WBNO01030055.1:0-42489 GCA_013400575.1 Peucedramus taeniatus
AATTATATATAATTATAATTATAATGTTAAATATTACACAACAGATAATTTCAACAACCAGCAATTACAGCTTTTGGAAGTACACCCTTCTACACAGTCAACCAACTCCCTGGCAGTATACTGCCAGACTTCCTGCAGTTTCTTTGACATATCTAGTACTAGCTACTGCTCCAGGTAGGACGATGCACCTTAGATCTGATTTACTCTAGACACTACTACGAGAAATTACTGGAATAAAAATGATTAGTACTGTATATTGTCAATAGTCCATATTGACATTGAGGCTATCAGTTGAGTAGCTTTATTTCAAAACTTTGCTGCTTGATCTGTTTCCACTGTTGTGGTTTTAACTCCAGCCAGCAACTAAGCGCTATGCAGCTGCTCACTCACAAGCTCCACCTCAGTGGAAAAACCCACGGGTTAAGAACAGTTTAATAATGACATAAAGTAAAATATTATAGCAACTACAACAATAATAATAACGAAGAAAGGGAAAAAAAAGAGGAATAAACCACATGAAAAACAAGTTCTGCACACTACAATTGCTCACCATCCACTGATCAATGCCCAGCTTGTCCCCAGGCAGAAACTGGCACCTCCTGGCCATTTCCCCACAGTTTATATACTGGGTATGGTGCTCTGTATTATGGAATATCCCTTTGTCCAGTGCAGGTCAGCTGTGCTGGCTATGCTCCTTCCCAGTTTGCCGTGCAGATCATTGCCGACAGAGCATGGAAAACTGAAAAGCCCTTGAATTAGGATAAACATTACTGAGCAACAACTAAAACATTAGTGTGATATCAACATTATTCTCATACTAAATCCAAAACACAACAGTGTACCAGCTACCAGGAAGAAAATTAATTCCATCCCATCTGAAGCTAAGGTACCACCTATTTTTAACTGGAAATAAAAAGCAAGGAAACCAGCAGCATTGAATCCTTCTCTGTCCCATTATATTTCTAATTTGTTGTAGAATAACTATTGTAAATTCCCTTTTCTCTGATGGGTTTGAGTGGGGGAGATGCAAGATATTTCTTTGATCATTAAGTTGCTACTATTGATAGCAGATAGCTATTTATGTTACACATTCACTTACTCATGCTTTCACTCACATTTACCAGTCAGAGCAATAGTAAGGACAACAACTCCACTGTACATGTAGGAGTTAAGGACCATGCTGAAATATCAAAGGCTTCCAGGTAGTAATTCAGTGAGTCCTTCAGAGAGTCCTTCTGTTTCATGAGGTGGGCATACAATCCTGTATTGTTTTCATCCAGCTGCCAATGTCTCCCAGGACGTGGTCCAAGTTATACAACCAACTATTAGTGCCAGCATGTTCAAGTAGCCTTGTATCAATTCAGCAGACTCAAGGTACCCTGAGTTTACTGGATGTTGCAAATTCAACATGACTACTTGTCTTCAGATCTTATCCTGAGCAAACTTTCAGTAACTGCCTTCTCAGCACCTATTTTTCCCCTCCTTGGCTTGTAGAGTTAGCTACCAGAGTTAACACAGGCATATGAGAAAGTATTGATTCAATCAATCCTGCCTTGAGTTTTGTGCCAAGGCTTATGAGTAGAAGCGGTGCAAATATATTTCTGTCCACCAAAGCTAATTCTTTTACAGGGGAACTTGCTGCCTCCACATGTATTAATAAAGTGTGGATATAAACCAGAGTAGAAAAGCAGCAGCTGAAATGGCAGGAGGGGATGGATCTACCATAATCTTTTTTTGCAGAAGTGTCCAAGTCTTATCCTGAAAGTTGTGTTCATGTCATGTCTTTAAAGCCTGTGGTATTAACATTTAGCCAAAACAGCATGTTGTCAAGCATATCCTATAGTTCAGCTTGCTGTAGTCACATCTCCAGGGGACTCCTCTGTGAAACAACCTATAAATGGGTAATGTTCATATCATATATGCCAATGCAGTACATTCAACAGCTGTGGTTCTTGCTCCATAAATGCCATGCAAAGTAATAATAATAATAGCAGAGATCTCAAAATATATTCATACTACTAATCTTTGCCAGCAACTTGGGTTTTATGTTGTGTCTTGCTTTAAATATCTCTGCATTCATTAAGACCTTCCTGCAAAGAGCAGGAAGTCTTGCTTAAATTTTACACAAAATCAATCAGAATCAATTAGAATAATTCATGTTTCTGAAGGGCAAATCTAAAGGTTGCTTAAAAGATCACCACTGAGACCTGACTTGTAAGTTGGACTAAGTTCTCAGTCTTTGATGAATCATGTTCTGAATGTCACCAAGAATGGAGATTCCATGACTGGTCTGAGCCCTATTTCCACTGTTCCTTCATCCTCACTATGTTCTTTTGAACAGCCTTCTACAACAGAGGCTTCTCTAATCGTCTTTCTGACTCTTCAATAGATTGGCTCCTGCATGTCACAAAATCACAGCATGGCTGAGTTAGGAAGTGACATTTGAAGGCCACCTTGTCCACTGCTCAAGCAGAGCCATCTGGAGTTAGTTGCCCAGGGCTGTGTCCAGATAACTTTTGAATGTTTTCAAGAATGGAGACACCATGACCTCTCTGAGAAGCAGAAGCCTATGTCAGTGCTCAGTCCCCCTCTCAGTGAAAAAATGATTCTTTACATTCAAAGGGACCTTCCTGTGTTTCTGTGGGTGTCCATTGCCTCTTGGGCTGTCAGAGGGTACCACTGGAAAGAGCCTGGCCCCATTCTCTCTGCACCTTCCTTTCAGGTTTTTGTACACATTGGCAAGATCCCCCATATACATGGGTAACATACATACTATAACAAAGTATAGACCCCAAATATGTCCATATTTTCCTTGTACCCAGTGCCTCAAAATGGAAACAAGCTTTCACAAGGGATTTTAAAGGTACCAAGTAGTGGGGGACAGTAATTTCCCTCAGCCCTGTTTTACTAATGCAGTATGGGGCTAGCCTTAATCAGGACACTGTTGACTCATGGTTAAGAATCCGAGTGCCATATCAACATTTCTATATACAACCACTTAGACACTCATAACCTAAATACCAAAATCTTCCCATTAACCCACACACATCTACTGGGAAATTCCCTGGAGCTATTAAAAAAAGAATTATAACACATGGACTAAATTTGTACACATCACACATTCTGATGAATGTATATAATACTTATAGTTTTTACATTCTTTGGATTGCAGTGATGACCTGCAACAATTACAATAATGACCCACAACAAATTCTGAAAAAAAGAAAAAGATCCTGAAAACAGCAGTGCTTTACAATGTACTAGGATATATTAGAGAAAAAAAGAACCAAATCGTCAGTGGATTAGCAGTCTAACAAATGGTATCTTCTTTCAGCACTCTGTCATGTTATATGTGCATCCATGTGAAATTTCCTCCTTCAGAATGAGATCCAGGCAGTATCACTCCGTGAGAGGCATTCAGAGATTCATTGTAAAATCTGCCTTGGTCTATAAAGAAGGAAGAAGCCAGCTCTGCAGATGGTGCCTTTTAGGAAATTGAGTAGGAGAATCAGGCCTGAAAATTCTCAGCCTTGAGAAGGATGCTGAAGTTGAGAATGAAGCTAAGCCTGCAAGGAAGACAGACAGTTCCTGTGTGATCATCTAGAAGAAGGTCGTAAGAATTCTTGATGATGCAGGAGGAGAAGACGTAAAGAGAGGAACATCTGTAAATATTCCCAATATTCGGCTTCCAGAGCAGAGACTGGCAAAAAACTGATGTTCTTTCTCTGATGTATTTGTGAATTATTTTATATGCAAATCTACTCAACAGCAGGAGGAAGATACAAAATGAAAATGGAGGCAAAATCAGGGCTGTGGTATGAGGTGAGGAGGAATGATGTGGCAAAAAAGAAGACACTACTAAAACAAATGTATACTGAATAAATATATCCTATATATAGGATAGTTCACAAGTTCAAAGAGGTATGCAAATCAGACAAAAAGACAAAACTTTGCCAAGCCATTCCAAATTGTGCATCACCTTTAATGTAAACATGAGCCCACAGATGTATAAAAAGGAATAGGGAATTTCATCCTTGATCTTTTGCTATATTCTTTTAGCTATTAAGTCAACAGATAAGTAACATTTTCTTCCATCACGTGTTAAAACACTGGTTCCCAGCTATTTTTAATTCTTATCAAGAAATTGAAATGTACTTCATCATACTGGTGGTGACATTAATCAGTGGGTGACACTGTGCACCAGACATAAGTAGTAGGAATAGATAAAAAAGAACAGCAAAAAATATAGGAATTTAGTCACCAGACATAAGTAGTAGGAATAGATAAAAAAGAACAGCAAAAAATATAGAAATTTAGTCAAAATACTTATCTATGTTTTTGAGAGTAAAACTTTTCCTGTAACTGCTAACAAACAATGGTCAGCAAGATGATCTCCCCA
Organism: Peucedramus taeniatus; assembly: GCA_013400575.1. Lineage (NCBI taxonomy): Eukaryota > Metazoa > Chordata > Aves > Passeriformes > Fringillidae > Peucedramus > Peucedramus taeniatus. The sequence goes on from WBNO01030055.1 coordinate 4,400, forward strand.
AGGGTTGATAAATTTGGTTGAAATCAATCTCACTGTATGTATTTTCAATTCTATTTTATATGTTTTTAAATGGACTTGCAGAAAATAAAAGTATAGGCATCTGTGTGTTTTTTCCTTCACAGATTTAATTCACTACCTAGGCAGGCCACTTCAGAAATTGGCAAAATCCAAGGAGTGAAAAAATGTCACAATTAATTAGGACTATGAAGACAGCAGCAAAGTACACTCCTCTAAAGCTGTTTAGACAAAATTATATTCATTTCATACTACTTTAAAAAAGGCTGTATTCTGAGGTAGATTGGTATGAATCCAAAATTGTCCACTGAAGTTATGTTGGTGTAAACGTGGAGAAACTGAAATTGAGGACTGTCTCAAAGTACTTTCTTTCTATAATTTTCTGGAGAATAGGTTCCCAAATAATATACACTGGAATAAACAAGAAAATAACTCTAACATCAGCAATAGAGTTATTTGTGATATGTAACTACAGGAATGAAACCAGAATCCTGTCCTCAAAACTGCAAATATTCCTGCTGAGTCTCTTTTCTTGTGATGGAAACAGATGGTTGGATACATCAAGGCCAGATTTTAATCTCAGCTGTAATCATGTAAGTCTAAAGCTGTTTTGCTGAAGTCTTTGCAGGGGCTTGTTTTACAATAGAAAGTGGTCAGTGGCTTAAGGTATTCCCAACCCCTGGCTTGTTTTCATTGGCATGCTCTCCCCTCAGGGATTTGGGTTAAAAGAAAACAATTAATAAAGCATGACTTTTACAACTTGGATCAACTCCCTGATTTAATGAGCAAAACTGACTCACAACCACTTGCATCAGGACAACTTGGAGGGTGATGTCCTATGACAAACACCAGAGCAACTAGGACAGGAATACTATTTAGCCAACAAACATGAAGCTGCAGCCTCAGGAGGTTAGCAATGACCAGAGGGCTAGCTTTTACAGTGATGTAAAGCAAGAACTTGGGCTAGGAAAGGAAGAGAACAAGTCAGGGATTACTTTGATAAATTAGAGGTTACTAAATTACATATACCTGGTGAAATTCACTATGGCCTAGAGCTCATAGGGAACTGGATAAAGTAATTGAAGCCCATTAGCAATTATTCTTTACAACTTAGAGGATTCAAGGGGTGCTAAAAGTCTGGAAATAAGTAACCAGCATGCTAGCTTGCACAGGCTGAAAGAAGACCTGATAATCATTTTAACCCAATATATGTGTATGCAGTTAATGGACAGGGCTTACTTTGTCCCACACTCTGTCCATCTCCCTAGTGTTAGCACTGTTATTTTTACTATTTTCAGCTGTGTGGCAAGCCAAGTCAAGGAACCAGTTTGTCTGAAATTGAAAATTCTTCCCACTCTCTCTTTACTCCACTTCTCAAAGCTGCGTTAGTTCTGCTGGAACAAATCCTTAATTTTACTTAGCATGTGGCTGAGTAGACACCAATGACATGCAAGAAAAAAAAGAACAAGCAAGTAATGTATAAGGAGGAAAACAAGACAGCCCAAGTTTATTTTGGTAGCACAACCATAAGATCATACCTAGCAGCTGGCCAGCCTAATTCAGCACAATTAATAATCACATACAAGTCCAGGATCGAATGAAGAGAAAAGCAATAGCTATGATACATTTGTTAAGATTAAATCAGGTCAGGCAAACCTAATTTCAATCTATGACAAGCACCAGACAAGGACAGAAGCAGTACCCATGCCATAATTAAATGTCAGTTATGCTCTGCCACTATTTTCTGCAACATTCTTGTAAATCAGGTAAGGCAACACTGCCTGGACAACTATCTGCTAGATGGGCATACTTTGTGATCAAAGCTGGAACACAGAATTATGAATCTGCATGTGAAATATGAACAAAATTAAATGAAAATACCACCAATACAGCAGAGAGGCATTTCAACATTTTCATATGGGAGCAATATTTTAGTATAGACAACAGACTTTCTGTGTACTACTTTAATTTTAACAGAGACATAAAGACTAAAAACTTGACAGAATAATACCTTCGTACCTGGTATTTGGCTAGCTGGCATTTCTCTTTTTCTTGGTTTATAATTCAGTCTTCTTAGAACTGTGCCATTGCTGGTATTGCTTCCTGGTGGCTGAGATTATATCAATCACATCCCAAGGGAATTCAGTAGGAATGAACCAAAAAGAGTCAACTTAGAAGTAGGACTTCTGTTTCTTCCACAATAACTTACTTAAACTTCATGTTTTAAGCAATAACTGAACTGATATACCCACTGGAGTCTACTTCGATTGCTATATACTTGATTATATAGGAAAGTATTTACACTCCATGGTTTAAATAAGACTTTTGAACTGTTCTACTATTTTAAATTATTTTAACGCATTTTGCTTTTCATAAGAATAGCCATTTTTTTCTCCTAGCATTTAAAATACCCATTGTCATGCTGTATTGATCTGGCTGATGTATTTATCCACTTGGAGAATTAGTTTTTCCACCTAAACCTAGAGTGAACCCATAGAATTTTCTAATCACTACATTAGAAACCCTTGTCTCTGGAAATGCAGAATATCTTCTGAAATTGATATGTATGTTCCAAATCTGTGATATGAGTTTGATTATCTCTGCTTTTTATATTTCTCAATGAAATTTCAAATAATGTCTGTTCTTGCAGCTCTTAATTTTCTTTCTCTCAAATAATTCTTCATAGCCTTTCTGTATCAGGACAATTAAAGTTTAGTTTATTTTTGTTTGTTTCCTTGTTAAGTCATCATTTATATTCTAATTCCTTTAACATGGCATCCAATGGGTCAAACAGTCATTTTTGTTTCATGTCTGCTGATCTGTCTTGGCTAGTAGGTGACATATAGGCCATATTTGACTTCATCACTAGTTAAAGGTCTATAGCTATTTGATCTGATTAATCTGTGACCCCACCTACATTTAAGCATCCACATACATTTTTGCATATAAAAGACAGCTAAATTTGAGGGAGATTTTTGAACTATAAATATCTCTACAGTAACAGTTAAATATTCTAAGTCCTGCTGTACATTAGAAAAAGGGAGGAAAAATATCAAAAGCTCCCCCGAATATCCCACTTCACTAAACCCATCAGCTATGCAGTGTTCTAGCTACTTTCCTCCTTGGTTCCTTTGATAAATGCAGTAATCTGCAAGGCTAGGACAGAAACCAGTTGACAGTAGCTAGAATTACTGTGCTCAAGAGAAAGATCCCCATGAAGCTTCCACAAAAGGTATAAGATCGACCAGCTATAATGTAAAATTACATATTAGCAATTGAACACATGCATTGTGTTGGATTTGTGCTAATCTTTGACAAGCTACAAGATAACAAAAGTAACTAGATGAAGAGATTTCCACCAGATTTGTAAGTGTGCTGCTAAATATCTCTCAGATATATAAAGGCTTTGCAAAATAATGTTTTTATATTGCACACATTCTAGACTCAGCAGAGACAGTGAATGAAGTAATGAGTCACAAGAGATGTATTCAAACTGCTTTGAATTAATATGTCTCTGGCAGGTCATAATTTACCAAGCAGCTTTCTCACTGAGGTTGCTGTATTAGGTCTGAGTCATTTGATGTGGGTGAAGTCTTGTATATGAAACTACCTCCAATATAAAAAAAATGTCTCCAACATGAAACCCACAAATAAGTAATATGTACCATTCCTTTCAAAATACCAAGTTGTTTATTTTGTACTGGTGCAGTGTTCTGTGTGATAGAAACCAAATTATTGTAAGGCCTGACAATTCCATAGGGATTTGATAGTGTGAAATGATACTCACTCTCAATTATAACAGCTATATGAAAATTGCTTTTCTTCACTATTTCATTTTGCACTGGGGTGTGTACATGAGGAACCAAATCTTTTCTGGGTATCTTTTCATATCATCTCTTCCTGCCCTGCAGATACTTATGGGCTGAAAGTTAAAAATTCCTTTGGAGACCAGAGCAACCATGGTAGCAAAATTCTGGGTCCACAGCAAACAGAACCTGCAATAATTTCCTGTGGCACAGTGGTGAGTGTGGTCTGCAGACCCCTTCCATTTATGTGGATCAGAATCCACACAGGAGACCCACGGGAGAGCAAGCTCTGACTTTCTCAGGGCATGTGAGCTCTGTTACAGCTGCCTAGCACAGAAACTGAGAGACAACACATGGAGCTGACACGAGATGGGTATTGATGCCAGGTAAAAAGCACAGCTCCATGTTGATCAGATGTAGTCCAGCCACAACTAAGCGTGATTCTCACAAAGATGCCTAAGCACACTCATGGTGTCTCCTTTACTAAGGGGAAAAAAAAAAAAAAAAAAAGGATGAAACCCAGCTCCCATTGAAGTCAGCTGGAGCTTTGGCACCAACTTAACTGAATCAGCATTTCACCCCAGAATATCTCCGTCACAGGTTAGCAAGGAGATTCAAGAGCTTTAAGCCTCTGTCACTTCTCTAGTCTTCGTTTGGCAAGAAGCTAGACTCAGCCTCATGAAGAACTGCACATGCAGCATATGGCTGGCACCACAATTTCCCATCCTGTTCCACTGACAATTCTAAAGAGACCAATTCAGTAAAATAGTATTCACCAAATTCACCAATGTCACCAATTTTTAAGGGATTTACTTGGAAACTGAATGACCTGCACCACCTCTTAGTCAAGGCACTGATGCTTCTGCTCTCAAAGCTCTTTTTCCTTTTACCAGTGTTGCATCATTCTGTGTTGCATTGGTAAGGGAAAAACAATCTTCTGAATGGTTTTCTACCCATCAACCTGCCTTGCAATCTTTAACTAATGTCAGCAGGACTGCTATTGCCCATTTGCAAGGCAATATGAAGCTTACTCATGAGCATTTTACCTTAAAATATCACACAAATCTCCCATAAAACACTGCCTTTGCAGAGTCATGTTTCAAAATCTCAGGATTTCTCCACCACACCTTTCTTTTTTCTTGTTAACTGGCCTATACAACACAGTATTTTTAAAATCTTGTGATTTCTCGTGTCTCCTACAGATGAAGAGTGTGAGCACACTGCTATTTTTATGTTGCCTGAGGCCAAATAATTAACAATTATGTTGCACTCAGCAATTATACTGCACGTATACCTTTCAAGGGCTGTACAAACATGAGTTGGGCTTCATAAGTGTCAGTTTTTACAATTTAAATCAGGTCATGCCTGGTTAATATTTTGAATAGAGCCCTTCCCTCCTGCCTGCCCAAATCCAAGAAATTAAGAAAGGAAATATTTGAGAGATCCAATTGAGCGCTATCCAGAAAAGACAAAACAATTTCAGAATGCAAACTTTCAGAATAATAAAAAGACTTTCATTTTCATGGAGTTATACTGAACCTGTTTTTGCCAATGCCATTTTTAAAAGCTTTTTGGAACAGTAAGAAGACTGTGTTTTTGAATGGAAAACCAACATCAACAAACAAAATGCAAACAACTTAGATTAAAATGGGTTAAAACCCACCCCCATCCCCCCAAAAATGCCAACATCAAAAAGAGAAGGCAATTTACTTCACTGATTGTTTTTCAATCTACTTTTTCTTGTAACAATTTACCATGGCATCACTTTCTGAGCACTAATGACAAGTTGGAGATACACTGATACCAGCACAACCAGGTGGCCTATTTGATGTGAAGTACAAAACCAACATCTGACCCACTAAGAAGTTTCCCCAGCATTTTGGATAACGGTATCAGTGTAATATTAATTACTAGTAAGGTTTTGGGGTATTTTTGCACTTGAGTTATTTACAATTCAAAATGATACAAACACAAGGATAGGAAATGCAATACTGTTCCTAAAAGCCCATCCACAAACCCAACCGATTTAAAATAAACACATTTTTAGAGTTATCACAGGAAATTTTAGATTTTTGCCTTAATTAGCAATTCAGACTGATGGTAATTTATCTCTCCAGTTACTCATGTTTACTGCATAAAGCAACCTGTGCCATTTTCTATACACCTAATGCCGTACACTTCAATAAACAAGGAAATGGTTAATGAAGTTGACAGTTAAGTTAATGGCATTAGATCTCCAGGCTGATACTGCGATGAGATTAATGGGGCATTTCTGATTTCTCAGAGATACAACTGCAAGCTTGCAGAAGAGTAAAAGAGCTTCATTACAATGCTTGGTATTTGGTTTATACAGTTATAGTACTGCCAGATTTTAAACTGATGAGGGTCACATATAAACAGGAAAAGAAGGGAATGGAATTACAGAGTTTTTCTTTGTAACTATACGATCAAGTTCTCAGTTGTTCCAAGGGGTTTTAATGTGAATGAGATCAAAATCCTTACAGTTGATTTTTGCTTTAATGAAAACCTAAATTCTGGAGCACAGATGGCAGTTCAAAAAAAAAGAAGAAAAAGAAACAGCATGACAACCTACTGTAAGGCAACTCACTCCAGTCCTTGGATAAGGGTCATTTCAAAGTGTTTTCCAATACTGCTGTATAATACTAACAGTTCCATTGTACCAGGAAGTGTGATGAGACTAATAAATAGCCTTTACATGAACTGAACCATTTTCAAACTGCCCCTTCAAATGAAAATTTCTATGCAGCTGCAATTTTTTATGGTTTCTGGGGTGTGTTATAGGGCTCATTTAATTCCATCCATATAGTTATTTTAATTTATTAAATTTTAATTTTAATTTTTTTTACTTTATTTTATTTTGTTTTATACAAAGCTGAGTTAAAATACCAGGAACGCTATTTTGCCTCTTTTGAAAATCTGAACTAAGAGGTGTGAAATTCTGCCATTCTTACTCAGTTGTTACACTTTCAAATGTATAGAATTCAGTTTTTGCTTTGCTTCAAAAGCCAGACTTGTCCAAACCACTTGCAATCACAAAGTTTTCCAGACACACAGGTTGGGAAACTAAAGTGCTTTTAACAGCTGTGTCCCAAGTTCAGAATATAGGTCTCTGCGTGCCTTGTTAGCCCTGAGGAGGGAAGCAGGGACTTCAACATTTTGGCTATGTCTTGCACTGTTTGCCTTTTGCTGTCACAGCGGCTGCTGCTGCTGTTGCTGTGGATGACATCTGATGTTGACATCAGACTTTTGGGAGATAGAACAGACTTTCAATATCTGTGCTCAGTCAGTGGGAGAAAAAGCCTTCACAAGAGGCATCATAAAAGGAGATAATTTGCTCCTCCTCCTCCTCACCCTTCCCTCACCCTCTCCTGCAAACACCGAAAAGCTTCAGAGGAAAGCAGGCTAATGAGTCACCCCTGAGCCCCACTTCTAATTAATTTATGCTCTATCTTAAGAGAGTGTCTCTGCAAGCACAACTGATAATGTAAATAAATCATCTCTATTTTGCACAAAAGTCGTATTTATTAAAGTCATTCTAAATATTGTAAGCAACCAGCCACATACTGACTTTTCTTGTTTTGTGAACACTTGTAGGTGACATGATGGTTAGAGGCTGGCTTGAGCATAGAGATCACAAAATGGTGATTTTCAATTCTCTGAGAAGTTAGGAAGGGGGTCAGCAAAATTCCTGACTTGGACTTCCAGAGAGCAGACTGTGGTCTGTTTAGGAGCCTGGTTTACAGAGCCCCTTAGGAGGCAGTCCTGAAGGACAAAGGAGTCCAGGAAAGCTGGACATTCTTCATGAAGGAAATCCTCAAGGTGCAGGAAGAGGTTGTTCCCCTGTGCCAAAAGATGAGCCAGTAGGGGAGAAGACTGGCCTGGCTAAACAAAGGGATGGTAATTAGGAGAAAAAAAGGAGAGCTTATGATCTTTGGAAGAAGGGACAGACAACTCAGGAGGACTGCAAATATGTTGTGAGGTTATGCAGAGAAAAAATCAGAAGGGCCAAAGCCTAATAGAACTTGATCTGGCTACTGCCACAAAAGACATAAAAGCTGTTTCCAAAAACATGTCAGCAAGAAAAGGAGGGCTAAGGAGAATCTCCATTCTTCACTGGATGTGTGGGGAAACATAGTGACAAAGGATGAGGAAATGCTTGATGTACTTAATGTCTTCTTTGTCTCAGTTTTAATACCAAGACCAGCTATTCCCTTGGCACCCAGCCCTCTGAGCTGGAAGATGGGGATGGGGAGCAGAATGAAGCCCCCATAATCCAAAGGGAAATGGTTAGTGACCTGCTACACTACTTAAACAAACACAAGTTATGGGACCAGATTGGAGCCACCCAAAGATACTAAGGGAGCTCACGGAAATGCCCATCAAGCCACTCATTTCCCAGCAGTCCTGGCTAACCAGGGAGGTCCTGGTTGACTGGAAGTTAGCAAATGCAAGACCCATCTACAAGAGGTTCTGGATGAGGGACATGGGGAGCTACAGGCCTGTCAGCCTGACCTTGGTGATGGAAAATGTCATTGGTTCACAACACGGCCATCATACATACAGGATAACCAGATCAGGCAGTCAGGATGAGTTTATGAAAGGCAGGTCCTACTTGGCCAGCCTAATCTCTTTCTGTGACATGGTGACCCATCTAATGGCTGAGCGAAAAGCTGTTGTCCAGGATGTTGTCTACATGGACTTCAGTAATGCCTTTGACACTGTTTACCACAGCATTCTCCTGGAGAATCCAGCTGCTCTTGACTTGGTCTGGTGCACTCTTTGCTGGGAAAGAAAACTGTCTGGATGGCCAGGCCCAGAGGAAGGCGGTGAATGAAGATGCATCCAGCTGGCAGCTGGTCACGAGTGGTGTTCCCCAGGGATCACTGTTGGGGCCAGTCCTGTTTAGTATCTTATCAATGATCTGGATGAGGGGATCGAGTGCACCCTCAGTCAGTATGCAGATGACACTAAGTTGGGCAGGAGTGCTGATCTCCGGGAGGGTAAGGAGGCTCTACAGAGGGATCTAACAGGATGGAATAATGGGAAAAGGCCAATTGTGTGAGGTTCAACATCGAAGGTGAAATGCTGGGCTCTGCACTTGTGTCAGAACAACCCCGTTGAACACTGCAGGCTTGGGAAAGCGCAGCTGGAAAGCTGCCTGGTGGAAAAGGACCTGGGGGTGCTGCTTGACATCCAGCTTAACATGAGCCATGTTAACATGTGTGTCCAGGTGGCCAAGAAGGCCAATGGCATCCTGGCCTGTATCAGGAATAGTGTGGCCAGCAGGACCTCGGCAGTGATTGTCCCCTTGTACTCATGGTAAGGCCACACCTCAAATCCTGCATTCAGTTTTGGGCCCCTCACTACAAAAATGACTTTGAGAGGCTATAGTGTGTCCATAGAAGGGTAATGGAGCTGGTTCTGAAGGGCAAGTCCTATGAGGGGCTGAGCTGGGGGTGTTTAGTCTGGAGAAAAGGACCTTACTGCTCTCTACAGCTGCCTGAAAGGAGGGTGTAGCCAGCTGGGGGTCAATGTCTTCTTCCAGGTAACAAGTGATAGAACAAGAGGAAATGTCCTCAAGTTGTTGCAGGGGAAGTTTAGATTGGGTATGAGGAAAAATTTCTCCACTGAAAGGTGTGCCAAGCACTGAAACAGGCTGCCCAGGAAATGGAGTTGTCATCCCTGGGAGCATTTAAAAGATGTGTAGATGTGGCACTTGGGGACGTGGTTTAGTGGCGGACTTGGCAGGGCTGGGTTGGCACTTGAACTTCAGGATCTTCTCCAACCTAAATAATTCTACAACTTTATGATTCTCATTCTTTCCAACCAAAAAGCTGCCTATGTCAAAGGAAGAAAACATTAACAGAAAAAAAAAATAGTGGTAGCCCTGTAACCCACTTAAGTTTGAACAAGTACAAGGGAGAATTATCAGAAGATTATCTTTACTGTCCTACACTTACTATGTGAAAATGGGTCGAATACAGGACTTCCATAGGAGTAGAAGTTTTCAGAGAGCTTGATGCTGCAATCCTTATTTCTGTTATAGAGAATCTACCTACAAGACACTTGCAATTAATCAAGTAATTTGTATCTATGAGTGTTGTTCAACACAGGAGCTGATAGAGTCTGATAAAGCATGGATTTCTCAATTATTAAACTTAACTAAAAACTAAAAAAACGTAACTACTGTAAAACAATTGAATTTGCTAATATTAACTCTTATTTAATCACATTCAGTGCTAATATGATACCAAGCCTATCTGAGCTAGAGGACTTCCTAATATTTCTGTAAAGCATAAAATACACAACATAAATTCAGCAACATAAAAATGCTTGTTCTAATAAGAATGAACTGAATTAGGCACAACAAGGACTAAGAAAAAGGAGTTTTTTCAGCAATATGCTAAGCATATGTTCCACCCTTTCCAAAATACCATTGTGCAAGCTATTTGGTGGGGTGGGCTGCTGGTTTGGTGTTGATGGCTGCAACAGATTTATTGTCTTTCAAACTTATGTCAGCTTCAGCAAAACAAAGAAGTATGTCAGTATGTTAAATGACAAATCTTTTCCCATTTTCAAAAAATGTTTCAGCACTAGTCAAAGTTTCATGTCTTCACATATTTTAATACTTCTCAATTCATCTATTCCTCTTCAGTACTCACACATATATTTCCAGCCAGGACAGGTGCACAATTCTGCCACATACCACTCAGTTGAAATATTCAACATTTGGTCATAAGGGACTACTTTTTCTTTTTCTTTTTTTTTTCTTTTTCTTTTTTTTTTTTTTTTAAATGAGAGAAGTCCATAGTTTCCTTTTGAGAGAGAACAGGAATGAAAGGGGAATCCCAGAAATTCTCCTCCCATTAAGCTCTGTGCTTGAAATATTATTAACACTTTCATTTTCTCACTCCTACTTTCACCATTTGAATCTGGGTCATAACAGCATGCCTACCCTTCAGTACCCTGAGTGGGTGGTTGTTTTGGCTGCAACTAAGGCATACTTGCTTTGTGACACAGAGTGCCCCTTATGGTGACACATACCTGTCCTTTTCAGTTAGTATTTTTTTTTTCAATCATCTTGTTTATTTTAAAAATAGACTAGAGAGTAGAATTCATGTTTTTCAGTATTCATATTGTTTTAACAATGTGTGAAAGTAAAACCTATGAAATATTTTAGTCTGTTCTTTTCACAAAACTGGATTATTCCCTATAGCATCTTTTCTTTTCCCTTACCAAATACCTTCTCCTTAGTAAAATACTTTGATACATGCTCTAACCTCATATACTACAGCACATGACTGAAGTTTCAGGTTCAGTCTCTAGTACTCAGTTTTTAAGATCCAAAATGAAGAATGTGCAGAGGTAGAATTAAACTACAGTAGATATTAAATTCACTTAGTGCCAGGCTGCATATATAAAGAGAGTGTCAGACCTATAAGCCTATAAGAATTCTTGCATGAAAAGACAAGAGGGACCAAAAGAGACATGTGAAAGAAGCCAAATCTTCAAATTTCCCTGCTAGCTGAAAAACAAAATCAAGAGCTGGTACATAAAAGGTTTAAATGATGTGCAGCAGAATGGGAGTGACACCTGTAGATTTATGCCTTTTCAGGCAAGTGAGGTCTCCTATTGACTCTGCATGTGTCTTGTTGCAATGCTTCTTTCTATCCTGTTTGAGGAGAGGAAAGACTCTCTGAGCAAATAATTAATTCTGGACTTCTACAAAAGTTGCAGAGAGTTGAGATACTATTTTTCTGAACTAAAACATCTACCATTCTGAGTGTGATTCCAATGAAGATAAAAAAGAGAGATTGTTCTGTATGGTTTTGTTTTTCCCAGTTAGTAAATCATCATTAAATACTTGGCAATTATTCTAAACAGCTGCTATTTTAAAAGTTCTATAAAGTCCATACCAACAACCTGTTCAAAGTAGTTCACACCTATTTGTTTTTAGCTAACATATTGAGTAGACATAAATTACTTGTGCAGTTATACACAGTATTAAAACAATTCTAAAATTATATAAATATACGTATACTGTTTGCTTTTACTATTACTTCCACAAAACAAATGCAGGATTTGCAACCTGGGTAATTTTCAAGAATTTGCAAGCTGTAGAGAGAAATAATGCAGTGTTAGTTTTATAATTTAGTGTACAGGACACATTTGTGCTAAAGCTCTGTAAACTGGGCCTGTGGTCAAAAGGAGCAATTAGCACTTTGTTAGTATGCAATGATGTACTAATCTACACAGTCCCCAAAAGCAATTGTCTATTCCTTTTGTCCTCATGAACAAATTTTCTACAGTATGTATTACTCTGCCCCTAAAATAGCCCATTACAGCACAGTATCTGTAAAAAAAAAAGGCTTCCTGTGACTACAATCTATATATCAATTAGAATTTGTTTATTGGAATAAAAACCATGTTGTTCCATTAACCCCTTTTCCTGTGTTGAGATAGCTGCATAGTTCTCTGAAAGTGTTAAACAGCTGTAACTGTTCTATTAAAGAGCAAAAGTGGGTCAAATTTAGGTGACAGAATATTTCCATCTAAACCCCCTCTAAAGGTTTCTCCTAATTAAAATAAACTGTTGCAAGCCGTGATCTACAGAAAAATAAGCCAGGTGCTAAAAGTGGATGGATGGTAAAAATCAGAGAAACTATCGACAACACTGCCAACTGTGAGAGGACTAAACCCTAATATTCTGTGAGTGTTCCACATCCCCCTCTTGTGGCTGCTATGTAAAGGATGTTAATCTATCACGAGTACCACTTAAATTAACATTCAATATAGATGGCCTTTGTGATAGTCACCAGAGATGGTCCACAGTGGTCTACAAAAATCAAGGAGGAAGACAAGGCAGCACACTGCCAGAAATCGGAGAGTGTTAGAGTCTTGTTATTAAAGGCCTAGTTTCAAAGGCTATTTTCCAAAAATCAGGCTCATTATGAGCTATCTCAGCTGTGGCACCCACCAGCCAAAACACCTTCAGCCACTAACCATTTTGGAAAATCTTGGCAGTGCAATATGTGCCTACCCACTAAGGGAGTACAGGCACTCTCTTCTCCCTATCAGTTGCCTAAAAGCAAGCTTACACTGCAGTTTCATATTTACCCAGCAAAACTCACAAGGTATCTACCACAGGGTTACAGTTTCCAAAAACGGTATGAACACTGAGATGTTAGCTCTCTCAGACTAATATTGAAATTTAATCCTCAAGTTAAAAGAGAAAATAAAAAAGAAAGTTCTGTGAACTGACAGCACAATCAGTAATATATCAGAATGAACATTCATGGGGACCTCTAAATAAAAAGATATCCTTCAGAGTCACTGCCACATAGCTGTCTTTGATATTTATGCATGAAAAGCTCTTTGGCTCTTCAGACTGTGAGAACAATGGGCACACTCTGGGATTTGACAGGAGGAAGGGAAGAACAGTGAAAAGGTTTATGTATAAATAAATATAACTACCTAAACTACTTGCAACACTGCATAAACAAATATATGCCTTCTAACCTTTGGAAAGAAACAAATTAGAGATTATTAGTTGGGATGAGACTACTTAGATCAATTTTAACATATAGAACACCCTAACATTACAAAATTTATTAATGGATCCATTAGCAAAATAGTTCTACTGAGGTCATATCAACTACTTGTCCACCTCATTCAATTCCTTTTGCAAGCAGCAGTACCTGATTCATTTGATTTCCTCCATCTGTCTTTCTGTTTCCCCAGTTCAGCACTCCAGGACACCACCTTTTGCAAAGAATGCTTTAAATTTGTTCTGGAAAGAAAATATAGCAGCTTGGATATTATCCAACAGGGCTAGGCATAGAGAAGATTTCTTTGCTTCTTTGCTCCCAACCTGCAGAAAGCTATCTGAAATATTTGTAACAGTACTGAATTAGTTTTCAGTTACTTCATTTAGCTTTCATTGTCAATGAGTTTTGTAACAAAGCAGTGGTAGGTGAGGAGTAGATAATATGTTAACAAGAAGGCTGTTCCTGTCTCTACTTAGTGTCAGCACCTGCCATTTGGGATTCTCTCCAAAATTTGTGTTCCATTTGTGAGAATACTGAAAAACAATGAAGAGACTTACTGAGAATTCTAGTTCTGCTTGTCGACACTTATTTGGCAAATTAAAAAAGAAAAAGAAATGAACATACAGAACTGCAAGTTTGCAGATATGCTATCCACAGTAGACGGCAATAAGATTCTGACAGATTCAGCATTTGAACATATTGTTTAATATTCATGCAGCAAAATTTAAACTGATTATGTTCCAAAATATTTTTTTAGATTTGACTTTGCTGAAAATAATGAATTGCTCATCTGCTTAATAAGTTTGTATTTAAATAAAAGAACATATTTTAATATATGTTGCTATCATGCTGCTTTAAATATTGGAAATGATTAACACTGGGAGAGTATTAAAAATTTAAACTGTTTCACCATCTGTGCTGTTTGTTTATTTTTCACATTTCATTCAACTTGGAAAGTGAAAGTAGATAAATTTTTTTCTCTTTTACTCTTCTGCCTTAGCTTGACAATTCAGTCTCTGCTACAAACATTGCAAGGGTATATCTATATCTAGCCTGTCAAATCAAAAAATGCTGTTCTCATACAGTTATAAATAATTAAATAAATCCCCAAACACAAATAACTTGACTTAATTAAAACAATCACATGATTGGCTCATTGCTTCAGATTTTTATGTTCGTAGCTTTTCCCAATACACTGCAGGCAAGCCTGCGTTTACACAGGTCGTGTGTATCTGATGTACTTGACAAAAGCCTTTTGCAAAAAGTTTATCAGCTAACCAGGACAAAGGATGCCTAAAGAGTGATGATAAGGTCTTGTCTTTGGTGAAGTGCTCTATGTTACTTTCATGTGACGAATGGAAGAGCAGTGTGAATTTTTTTTATAGGCCCACCTTAATGCCCTGCCCACTTGATTGTTGTAATTTAAAAGCACTAAACTCTTTAGCTGCTAAATCACTGAAGATATAAACGAGTTTCAAGGTCCAGATTTAGTGCAGAGAAGAGTGGTTCCAGCTCTTATATCCTGTTACAATTTTGCTTTTCAGTTGGAATGTCTCAGATGCCATATTGATGATATGACATTCTCAGATGTCTCTTCTCCCATATTCAAATGAAGAAAAATCTGAAAAACTGCATCCTGAATTGATGTTCTACCTTACAAAGAGAAGTCATGTCCCAAGGCCATTTAATCCCTCAAAATCGGACAGAGGAGCAACTCCTCACTGAATCACTTAAATTGTAGTGTGAAAACCAAAAATAAATCTGTTTGATTAGCAGCAACAAACACTTTCTTTGCTCCATGTTCTCAGGCACAATGGCTAGAGATCAATGTCATCTCTAAGTTGGAGTAGATTCTATGCATTCCTCATAAAACACTTCCAGAATCATGCCACAATCATCCCACATATATTGATTCCAAGCCTGGATTCAGTAGCAAAGATCTAAGCCTGAGATCTTTGGTTTTTTTTTTCTCAAAGTAAAACAAAATAAAACCCATTTCATATAAAGCAAAACTTCAGATTGTTAGCAATCTCTACTTACCTCTTGGTTACACTTCTCCTGGACAATTTCCAGCAGCCATTCCACAGTAATTCATTCATTAGCTGCAGTGTTCTGAATTTCAACTGAACCTTTTAAGGCAATAGTAAAAGAGATGGAAAAAAGAGGAAACTTAAGGTTCAAACCTCTTCTAAATGAATAATTTTTTTCTTGGCAATTACTTTGTGTGGATCACACAGTGACCAGAGCAAGAAAAACCACTCCACCCATGCTCCCCCCAGTTATAGCACAGTGAATCAGGATAACAAAAAAGACCAAGGAATTTTTAAAAAAGGAAAAAACTGTGATTTAGAAGAAACATTTGAAAACCTTTAAAAATGACAGCTTTGAATGTGATATAGAAATGAAGAACAGGTATAAACAAATTAGACTTGCCTTACATATGAACATGACCACATAGACTTGCTTTATTCTTTCATTTGCCCACAAATTTTGATAAGAATTCTCTTGCATGCCAGTTGCCTGGGGTTTGAAAGGTCTGACACACAACATTCATGGTAGTCAGTTCCACTAATAGTTCTCCACTCTCCTTTTTCAAGTAAAAAAAATCACACTTTTCAGAGACATAATTTTCTTACTCATTTTCTCAGGGTGGGATTAAAATGTTAAGTCCTTTATTCCTTAGCTTTGATAAGTCTAGAATGGATTGTGAATGTGATATTGCAAATTGGCAGAAAGAGGTTATTTCGTCTGAATTTTTGAATCAGCCTCTCTCAAAGAGTCTAATCAAACCTGTCACTCTTATGAAGACTGACACGGCCAACAAGTGTGCTGCTGAAATGCAACCTGCCAGACTTAGCAACTCCTGCCACAAACGCAGTTGAAAACCTGGATTTTCTATTGATTCCAACTTGGTTTTGCTATAAGGTGACTTCTGTAGCTAGACCTTGTCGATACTTCTGTCAGAAAGGTTACTGCATGTGTTGTTCATGTTCAATTTACAAAATGTTGAAGTGACAATGATGGGGTTATTTGAACATTTATTGTTGAAAAGTGAGAAACAACATATTTGCTGATGTCAAGGAAGAGTCTGTATGTGCTCAGACACCAGCAAGTGCAGAAGTAATTTATCTATCCTTCCAAAAGCCTTTGGAAAATTCTTTTTCATTTGTAGCTCAAAAGAGCCTTAGGCTCAAAAATAGATGGTCAAATACCCTCTGATTCAGAACTTAGGTATGCTTTACTGGAATTCATACTACAAAATGAGTGATTTTCATTTTCTTTCTCTCCATGGGTATGGCTTGCAAACATATATTCCCTTGTTCCCTCTCTCCTCTCTATGAATGTTGCACTTTTCCTGATGCATTCAGCAGCATAGCTTACACGCAAATCACAGCTGGTCATTTCAGGGCACTGGGAAATTTCTGAATCCTCCACCCAAAACTAATGGTTATATTTTTAAAAGAAATATGAGAATTAGGCAAGCAGGGGTTACTGAGTTTAGGGGGGATGAACAGCTAACTCACTTCATCTCCAGCAGTAATCCAAGACTGGAATTTGGGATTTTTTTCTCAGGCAGGACCCAGTAGGGAGCTTTGTATAGGGATGTCAGGACTATATCTTTACAATACCATCCTTTGCTAAATCTGAATGGTATCAGACATGTTTCAGGGGCTTTGGTACATTACATTTAATGTAAGTAAGCAAGCAAGAACAAAGGAATCTATATAAAGTGGACAGAATAAGTGCAAAAAGAACAGTATCTCAGCAAGTATCTGTGGGTATGAAGGCTATAATAATATTATTAAATAGCTAAATGTTCTGAATCAATCCAGTCAAGTACCTATTTAAAGAAAAAAAAGGAAAAAGAAAAAAAGAAAAATCTCTCTTTTTTTTTCCCTCAGCTATGGTGGTGCAGCACCTGCCATTAGCTGTGGTGGTTCCTATTTTCATATTGTCTGACAGTAGCAGTTGGACTGAGCCAGAGCCAGTGAGGCCGAGAGGCAGACTCCCTGCTTCCACAAAGCTGAATTTAATAAGATGAGAACAGTATGCCAAGATGGTGAACTCCCTCCCTAGCACTTATCATGACACTAGTCACTCAGCAGGGCCCTTATTGCAGCAGTAATCTGGGTGAGCCTGGCAGAGCATCCTGCTTACAAGTTCAATATAATAGAACAGCAGGGCACTGGAGGCCTGGCAGAAAAGCTTAGCAAAGTTAAAGCCTATTACACTATGCTTGAAAAAAATGGCTCTCAAAATATTATATGCCGAGCAAAAATCTGGACATTCCAAATTCAGTGACATACTAAGTCTCCTCTATAATGGTGCACTCATTAGTCTATAGACACAAGCAACATGGATTTAAAACTCCATAACTTGAATGGAAATGGATATGCAAATTCATCCTTTCCTTCTGCTTGGTTTGAATTTAATAGGCAGGACTAGAGTATAATATATAGATAGCAAAAACGAATCTGCTCTGAGCTGTTTAAAGTTGTTGAAGTCAGAAAATCCCTGCTCTGCATTTTATCTCCTTTATATTGTCATAAATAACAAAAATAATTTGTAAGTAATTATCCATCTTACTTGTACATACTGGGATGTGAACATGAAATCTCAACCTGTACAAGACCTGTGGCAAGGAAAATATATCAGACACATTTTTAATGTAGCAACATATGACCACATGCCCAATAGCATTTAAATTAAAGAAGAATGAACATTTGAGTATGAGCTGCTCACAGTAGTATCATAAATCAGACTATATTTTCCACTGGATTATTACTTATAGGATTGATTTAAGTCCATTTTACTCCTCTCTCCATTTTTAGCCTCAGTGGTGTCTGTTATTGTACAGACTTGAAATTAATCAGGAATGTCCTGATATTACCCTGAAAGATGTTCCTTAATTTGAATAGCATTTTTGAAAAGAGAATTGTACTTGTTGGGAATTGCCAGAAAAGTCTTTCCATCTGGTCAAAAGACCGTAATGAAAAACTTCACTGAAATTAATTCTAAAATGATAAAACAGATAAAAAGAGACGGAAAAAGAAGAGAAAGGCATATACTCCTCTGCATAAACTTCACTTTTTGTGGGAAGATAAGCATATAATCTGCCTATTTTTCAAAGTCAATCAGAGCTTTTGCCTGAACACAATCCTTAAAGCCATATGACATGCCTTTGGGTTTCCCCTATACTGTATATTCACCAGAAGAGCACCAGAAGAGCTAGTGTCTCCTGTGGTTTCTGCACCATATACATGTACATATATCCCACATACAATAGAACTGCATGTCTTTCCAGCTGGAAGGAACCTCAAGAGGTCTTCAGTCCAAGACCCTGCTCAAAAAAGGATCAACACAGCATTTAGAGGATGTTGCTCTGGACTTTGTCCAGCTAGGGTCTTCAAAACCTCCAACAATAGAGATTCCATAATTTCTTTGGGTATCTTTTTCAATGCTCAATTATTCTCACAGTGGAACAATCTTTCCTTACTTCCTACAAGCTATAACCTTTCCTATTTCAATTTATAGCTCTCATACACCCACTGTGCTCCTTAGCAAAGAAATTGTGTTTGCTGCTTAAAACCTACCTCTTAGGTATCAGAAAGCTGCTACTAGATGCCCCATGCCTTCCCTAAACAATCTTGCTCTCTAAAGAAGCACAGTCCCTTCAGGTTCTCCTGACAAGATACGTGCTGCAGCCTCCTGACCATATTGGTAGCTCTCTGCTAGACTTGCTGACATTTACCAGCATCTGCCTTGTGCTGGAGAGCCCAAAACTGAAGACAGACTCAAAAAGTGGCAGAGGAATAATAACACTTTGATCTAGTGGCTATAATCCTGTTGAAATCTCCTAATGCACTTAGATACTGCCCACCAGGGCTCTCAGGTCCTTTCCAGAATCATTTAGTGCTAGTGTGGCAATCCGTACGAAGAAGGGTTGGCGACGTGGTGACTTCCTTGAGTTGCTTAAAGAAAACTTTATCTATTTCCCTATATAGACTATGTGATTTGTAACAGATTCCCACTACAGTGTTGCTCTTACCAGCCTGTCCTCCGATCATGACTCACAAATCTTCAATCACCCTACAAAAGAGCCAAATACATCCACAAAAGATGTTCCACAAAAGAGCTCTATACATCCAGGCTGCTTCCTTGCATAGATGGCACCCCTCTTCCTTGCCCTTGCTGCCTGTTGTTTCTAAAGAACTTGTGTGCTCCTTACAATGCAGAAATCCTGCCACATCTCAGTTATTCTTATGCTGCCTTAGCTCTGCACCTGCACACAGAGATCCACCTCCTACTGTTTGCTTCCTAGACTGTGTGCATTTGTGCACAAACACTTGAGGCAAACCTTCTTTTAACCTGTCTTATCATTCCTGAGGGCTCTCTTGCTCCTGTCACCCTGTCCCATGTATTTACTGTCCCAACTGCTCTTCCCTCACTTATCTGCAAGCTGTCATCACCATCCCCTGACATACCTGGTTTAAAGCCTGTTGGCAAAGATCATATGTGTGGATATTTTGGATTCTCTAGGGCACCTCAAATGGAAAGTACTTGTGTTTAGACAGTTAAATCCTGCCTTTAGTGTCCGAGTCCAAGATTTACAACTGCTTCTGTCTGGTCATGTATATTTCTCATCTCATCCTTCCAGTCTGTACCATTTCATTGACAATTTAAACAGAGGAACAGACCTAGGTGTCCTTTATAAATACAGAGAAAGAATATTTTAGATACAGATTTTAGAACTGTTTTTGAGAAAAGGCCTTCCTGTGTGAAAAAAATTTGACTTCTTTTAATCACCCAACAGAATCCAGCTAAGAAGTACTCAAGCTTCAGTGCTAAAATATTCCTACCTTAGCACAAGGGTGAACAATATCTGTCAGATGTAATAAACACAGGAGGTAGCAGAATTTTAAGCAATACACAGCCTTTAGGTAAGGTGCCTGAGTGCATCAATAGCCAAAATTGCCCTGGCCTGCCTCAACTGGAATTTCCACACACACAAAAGTCCAGATTATGTACTTAAGCTCAGCCCTGAGTGTTTGCTTCTTTTCTAAGCTTTTCTGGAGGAGTGTTGGTTTTCAGCTCAGCTGACGCTGCACTCCTGCCTTCCCAGCTTGAACCTTCAGTATGTCCAGCTGACCCCATGAACTGCCTTCCCAGCTTGAATCTGGGGCCTGCCTAGAAATCTCAGGACCTGACCCTGACCTGCAGATTGACTTCCTGGCTTGACCTCAGACCTGCTTTGTCATCATGACCTTGCCTAGTGATTGTAACTTTTGGTTGGGCCTGGCTACTGCCTCTGGGCCTGCCCTGCTCAGGGTGGCCCCTGGCTGACAAGACCCCTGCCCTGCTGACCCCTGGCTCCATTCCCCTTAGGGGCCCGTGCTGGCCCCTGATGAAAACTGTAAAAAACAGTTAATGCATGGTACTGGGAGCTAAGCATGTAGTCAAAGCTTGACTGTAAAAACAGCAGAGGCAGCACTTGGAATTTTACTGCATAAGAGAAGCTTTCAAAAAGATCACTTGTTTTCCTTTTTAAGTTTTCCTCTACAGTTCTAGGCTGCTGGTTAACTTTAATATGTATTGATCTCTCTATTACCTTTGAAAGCCTCTACTTAAGTACTAGTTTTCTTGACTCAGACCCTCTCTGAAGTAGCTTGTTATATTCTGCCATGTTGTTATGATAAGTGACAGTCTCGTAATTGAAGCACTTTAATTTAGTATTGGCAGACTTGACTGTTTTCCTCTTGGAAAGGGATGCTTTGTGGATTTTGTGGAAAATGTTAATAGTTCACTTAACTCAGAGAGGACAATTTGTATAGTAAATGACAACCCATCATCATTCTTTAGATTCATGACACTTCTGTGTAGGCAACAGAACTGAGAGTAGTCTGATTTTTTCTGTATCCTGTCTGCACAGCAAGCACACTGGGGAGCTGAAGATATGCATGGTGTCGTATGACCCCTACACAGTGTAAAGACCAGTCATACCTGTAGTTCATCTGAAAGGATTCCAAGTTTAGCATAAGGTTAAAAAAATACAACCAATTTATAAAATGAACAATCTTAAGTCTGCCTTGCAGTATGTTTTGAGATAACCATTAAATGAACTTCTTTGGATATCTCTAGCTGTAAATTACATGGAATTTATTTGTAAACACACTGGCCTTGGGAATTTGGATTACTTTTTTTTTCCATTGTCATTTTGAAATATACAAACTTTTGTTCCTCACTAGTAAGTGAGCTTTTATTAACTGATAATCCACATTAGCAAAAAAACTCCTAGCTAAGATGAGACAACCTCATGCAAATAAGCCTAAGAGCCTTAGAAAAGAGCAGTGTCCCAGAACACTTTCCAGGGCCTGTGGGCATGACTCACATGCACAGGAGCAGCTAAGCCTTTAATTTCAACAGAACCTCAATGAAAAGGCCCTGTAAGAAGCCCTTGCTTTGCTTTGTGAGAAAGCCTCTGGTGTTAGAAAGCCAGGATACCACTGATGTCCTGTGCAGATCCACCATTCTGAGCAAGAAGAATAGCTACAGAGCACCACCAAATCTTACCAAAGAATAATTTTTTTTCTCTTTAAAGTCTCATTTTGGGCAATTGGTTTTAGTCTTGCAACTTATTCTCTGACAATGAAACATTCCCAGGCAAATGGCATGTTCTGAACAGCGTTAAATGCTCTTGGTAGATTTTGGATTATCTTGATAATATTAGGTTGGTATTCAACCATTTCATATGAAGGATAGATAATATTTTCAATTTTTTTTTTTTGCTGAAGCCAAAATTAGTGACTAAACTTTTCAAATAAACTTCTAATATCACTGGACATCAGGAGTACTGCAGAAACCATTAGCAATGCAATTTCATGAAAGAAGTAATTCCTTTGGATATACTAACTGATGGGACCAGTGTGCTTGTTGCAAGGAAGGAAACAAATTAAAGCAACCCTGGAACAGAAAGCACCATGTAGGTAGTGTTATATAAAGCTGAGTGTGCCACTTGGCTTCTGCTATAGCAGCAGTTACTCAAAACCATATGGGAATTTCTGAAGACAACTTTTATTCTGAATTTCCTCATCTGACTTAGCAGAGATGAATACATAGTAATGAGCATGTATACTCTAGATGAAATTTCAAGGAAAAGGATTTCCAACATTCTGAAAGCAAAGTCTTAAGGCCTTTGCATATTGGATATCTCTTAACTTACATACTGAAGACAAATCAAATAAATGTTTTATTTTGTGGGACCAGACGGCTAACACCTCACAGACTAAAACACCAGCTGCCGATTTGTTTGCTGGTGTTTGGCTTTAAGTTACTCCACGCACTGGGAGGCAAAGAATAAACTTTTAATTTACGTCAAATTTATTATTTCACAATTTGAATTTTAGTCAAGTTCACATTGTGTGGAGCAACAACCTCAGGCAAATCCTTGCCTGTTCTCTTAAGAAGTATTTTCCTACATGTACTTATGCCATCATTTTGATGTGAAAGATGGACAGTCGTGCTTTAAAAAATCCACTGGTCCTTGAGTTCCAAAATTCTGTGCCAGTGTAGTTGATCATGATTAGCTTTTGATGATGGTTTCAGGTTTTTTTCTGTTGATACCTATTTCCAGCAACTATTCCAGCTGTGCATGCAGTACATTGTAGCTATTCTTATACATTCCCCAACTGTGTCCAATGACATAAAAGGCCAAGATTCACCATTATTGGTATGTAATGCCATAGTCCAAAGATACTATGGCATAGTCTATGACAACACCACATCTGAAGAAATCTCAATATAATTTTTGTGTTAAAGACAAAATAAATATATTCTACTTGAACAGAATTCTTAAATATTATGCAATGGACAGACTGGATGTGGTGCATACCAAGCCAATAATTGCAACTGACTCTAAACCCCTTTTTTACCAGACCTTGGCATTGAAAGTTTAAGCTATTATTATTTGTACTCAGAGATAGTTTAGATATGGGGGAATAATCAATTCTTATTTAAAAAATAATTGAAGTGCCTTTCGGATGGCTTATGTAAAAATTAACTTGCTGGTATATCATAACATTTAAACTTGTTTAAATTAAAAAAAAATGTATAGTGTCTGATAATAGTAACTACAGAACTGCTTGCACAAATGCTGTTTACAGTATGATTCTAGGCCACTGATAGTGAAAAGAGGATATCCACAAAACGGATTCTGTTAATCAGGAATAAACTGATTTGCTGAACTGCACTGTTGGGTAAACCATGCAAGAAAGAAAACCAGTTGTTTGACTTGAGTGTCAAATTTAGAAAACAAACAAAAGGGCTGGTGTACCCAAAAAGGGATTACTTAAAAAAAATCATTACTCTGTGTACATCATATATTTAAATTCCTTTTAAAACATGACAATTAATTCAGGAAAGAAATTAAATAATAGTTGGAACGTTAACAGCCTCAGTTCTAAATAAAAATACTAAAAGAGATTAATGTGATTTATTTCAGGACAAAGAGATCTTAATTTCTTCTTGCCCAAGAATGATTATGAACCTGTAGCTAAGGCCTTTGTAGGACAAAAACAACTTGTAAAGTAGCTACACGTCAGAAGTTGGTGGTTTGTTGTTTTTCTGGTTTTGGTTTGGTTTGTGGTTTTTTTTAGGTTCAGTTGCTGTTTTTAGTTTATTCAGGAATGAAAGCTAAGTCATCAATATTAATTTGCTGTTTCTCTCTATCTGGGAGATGTAAAAAACTCAGTCCTTTCACTTGTAAACATTAAAATTACAGAAGTCCTACACTGTTAGATTCCTGTAAACAAAAATCTATAAATCCAGTGTTGCCGGCTGAAATGGGATCTGGTAATATGATTCGAGGGAATTCAATTAGCACATTTTAGGTTTTATTTATCCCATATTATAATATTCAGACCAAGACTGAGTACAATTTCTCATTGAAGACTAGATATAATGCCTATTTTTCAGATTTTAGAATGTACTGAATATGTAATTTTCTCTCTAGCAGCATTTTCAACAAGATACTTGACCACTTCTAGTTCCATCTCCTGATTTTCCTCATTAGCTGGCTGGTTTAAATCTCAGTTCTGTCTTAGGAGTTAAACTGGTCTCTCCAAATATGAAAAGGCTTTTTATGGGAAGACCTACTTAATGCTTCTTTATTCTGAAAACAAAAGAATGGCACTAAATGAAAGTGTGCTTGTAGATTTGATTCCAACATTGCACAGAGCAGATGAGAAATGAGACAAGTGAACAATGTGCAACTTACATACTCTGCTATCTGAGGGTAGTGGGATGGATCTGTGCAGACTTACACAGTTAGTGTAAATTACAGCTGATCTGACCTGCAGTCACTTTCATGCCTGTCTGTGCTTTGTGGTACTGATAAGGAGCTGCTCAACTGTTGTAAGCCCTTGACCTTTCACTTGTCTAAAGTGGTAAGTGTGAAATTTGTGACCAGCTATACTTTGGTGCAATTTCAGAGCACATCAAGATGATGGCAGGAGACAGATGAATTGAACTGGATAGTGTAAGAGCCAACATTACAGACTCAAATTTTGATGTAAGATCCTTAGAGAGAGGTTAATCTTTATTTTACGCAGCATCAATATTGTTCAATGTTTGCTATTGTAATAAAATTATACCTATAATGAGGATTTCAATTTCAGATGTTTATATTTTACTCTAAAAGGAGAATTTAATGAAAAGAAACTCACCAAATAAAACCAACATCCTTTCTACGATTTCCTCTGTGGTCAACAAATTAAAATGAGTAGGAACTTGTGAATGAGAGCTCAGCTTTATATATTAACAAAGGTGTAAATGTCTCTGACTTAATGCCTCTGTCTATGACTTTACATTATGAAAACAGACTACCATCATCTCAAAGTAAGCCAATACTAGGAAAGATTCAAATCTCCATATCAATCTTCTAGTGGGATCACACTTAACTATTTTCCACTCCTTACTACAGATGGATAGAAGGCCACAGGTCAAGAACATTTGAGGTTGGAACACCAGGGACTTTTTTTTTTTTATCTCGAGCCATGGTGGGACCCAGCCATCACCTCTGTGCCTGCCCTGCTCTGCTGCCATGGGTAGTGGGACAGACCCTGCCTGACAAGGTTCTTACTCTCCTGGAGTACCCTGGTCACTGCTGCACTCTGGCACCTGGAATGTGGTGTCAATAAAGTTTTAAATCCATGATAAAATTAATGAATAATTAGTTAGTAAGAAAATTTAATTTCTGATTCAGTGGACCAGTGGTAGGATTTCTTGATAAATTCTATGGGGGAAAAACAACCATTTCTGGGCTCTTCAGTACAAGAAGGACATGGAGTTCTTGGAGTGGGTCTAGGGAAGGGTCACAAATTTGATTATGGGACTGGAATACCTCTCTTAGAAGGAAAGGAGGGAGCTGGGCCTGTTCAAGTAGTCTCAAGAAGAGATGGCTCAGATGGGACCTCATCAGTGTTTGCCAGTATCTAAAGGGGGGGGGAGGGGGGGGGCTGCCAAGAGGATGGAACCAGACTCTTCTTGGTGGTGCCAAGCAATAGCACAAGAAGCGATGAGCAGAAACTTATGCACAATAAGTTCCTTCTGAACATGAGGAAGAGCATCTTTACTGTGCAGGTGACTGATCACTGGAACAGATTGCCATGACAGGGTGTGGAGTGTCCCTCACTAGAGATATTAAAAAACCCTCTGGATACAATCCCGGGCCATGTGCTCTAGCATGGCCCTGCTCGAGCAGGGAGGCTGGAACAGATGATCCACTGTGGTCCCTTCCAACCTGACCCATTCTGTGATCCTGTGAAAAAAGTAGCCACATGAAAAAAACTTTATTGAAGATGGCTTCTATGCACACACTTTTAATTTGGAAAATGAAATCTGTCAATGAGGCAATTTATGAGCTATGGCAAAGAGGTATTTTATGCTGTAATATGAAACTATTCTTCTATACATTAAGCATTCAAAATTCATGACTTATATCCTTGCAAAAGATAGTAGGGTTGATCATTCTAACTGGAGAGCGTACTCAAGTTCTGCTGTCACTGGTGGAATTGTACCCAAGTCATATCCTTGTTCAGCAGTCTTTTGTTTCAAAGATGATAATTAGCACACTTCTTATTGCTCCTAAAATCCCACTAATATGGTATCTGAAGATAATTAGAGGAAATCAGAAAGCAAATTTTCAAATCAGTGCATAATATGTGTACTGAAATTAGGCACATAAATAAAGGTCAAGTATGACTCAAACTTAGCAATACATATTATGTGGCCAATGTATGGAACTGATTTTATAATTGAGGTTTTTTATGGTTCTAAATATGTATGTTTGATTCCAATATGAATACTGGAGTGACTGTCAGTCAAGAGAATATATGAAATATATAGATCAGACTGACCCAAACAAATATGGCTTAGAATCATGAATGTTCATAGTATCTTGAACCTATTTGCTTGGGCTAATTTACCCATTTATTCACTCTTCTACATTACGTAGAAAGAACACTTGGATGTAAGCTCAGATAGAAGATGCTACTTAAAAATTCCCTTCCATATCAACTGAGTTTTTTTATAAATCAGAAAGACTAACGAATATGAAAAGCTTAGTTTTGACAACCTGGAAAAAAACAAGGTTAAATGCAACCCCAAATATGGCTTAGCAGGGAAGTTTATGACAATTGTAAAAAATATGCTTTTAAAAGAAAAAATACTGAATATTTAATACTGCAAATACATAGTATGTAGAATTATGCCTGAGGGCTCTTTTGCTATGGTGAGTGGATTTAATTTAATTTTAGAAGGGCTGAAAAAATAGTATACAGTACACACTTTTCCAATCTGCCAAGTTTTTGTTATTGTTGTAGAAAAGCAGAGAGGAGGTTGCACAACTAATGAGAAAAACCTTAAAAATAATTTAAATAGGAGCACAGTAATATGATGTCCACTTTGCAAGCAGCCCAGCAGAGAGAAGTGCTACACTGACAGTAGAAGGCATTTCATTCACACAATTACTTTTACTTACACAAGAGAGAAAATCATTAACATCAAGCCTGCTTTTACTGAGGTACCTGTGAAAAAATATTAAATTAACTTTTCATTTAACACTATAAATAAATCTTAAATACTTTGCTGAATTGGAAATGAAAAAAAAAAAACAACCCCAAACAAAACATACAAGGAAATCAACCAAAACAAAAATCAAGACCCCTCAATGAAGAAACTTTGCTGAAGTCATGTGTTTTGGTCAAAGTTTGTAATTTTTAGTGGTCTAGTAATTCAACTTGCACCAATGTAGTAATGTTATCTCCATGTGAGTTAAGTATTTAAAAAAAATGTAATAGGCTATTTAAAAAAAGCTGGAAACAATTTAATAAATACTTGCTGTAAGAATCAGCACTAAAAAAAAGTACCTTATTTATACTCCATAAATTATTACATATACAATAGTATCTTCTATAAATGTAAAATGTTATGCTTGTACAAACACAAGAGGTAGATCAAGTTTTTGTTTGAAATATTGAAAAAGTGAAACTCTTAGAGCTGTACCCTTTGCATTCTGTCATGCATGTCTGCAGCCAATCTTGGTAGCTGAACTGCATTGCCACTAATGCCTGGTTTCACTGAGACTTACTCTACGTAATTTATATGCTGCTAAATACATTCAAGAAATATGGGCTGGCCACCCAGTTAACCTGCATTTGCTTTACTCATACAACAGAACTGCTTCGACTGGACATATCCAAAATGATCTTGTGCAGTATAAGATCTACAGGAGTTTGGAAATACATAAAACTTTGTACTTCACAGAATACAGATTTATCAGTGTATTCAGTCAACCCTTTGGAGTCTATGTAAATATTTACATACTATATTTGTTTCACCATGAAACCAGATGGAGAAGGATATTGATTACCCTCTCTTTTTATCCTAGCACTCATAACAAGGCAGTAGCACCATTTCTGTTCAGCATTCTTCGAAAGTCAATTATTTTGACACTTCAGAATTTTTAAATTACCTGTTACAAAGGTATTAATTAGTTCATTGCTTCAATAAATATAACTAGCTATTTGTACAAGCCTAGATAAACATCTAATTCTGTATTCATAAACAAAAGGATTATATATATGTCAGTGAAGTGCTGTATGTAACCTGCTATTGTGTCATGTAACCCTTGGGGCATTTTCCTTTATGTTCACAGTCAGATTTTGATGTAGAAGTGAACTGCATATATGATTCAAATGGGCTCCAGGCAGATGCTCAGATTTTTTCTGAAAACATATAAAGGCTTCAGGGAAACATCTTCCTTTGGTGATCATAAAAGCACCACTTGCATATTTCCATATGGAATATCCTCAGAACCTTGTTCACAAACATAGGGAGAACTGAGAAGCAAACCTGAGTGGTTCTGGCACCCTAAGGATTTTGGAGATAACTGTGAGGAGAAGGTTCTTGTGTACATAGCAATGTGCTACAAATAATGGAAGATATCTTACTATTCTAAATGTTTGGCAGTTCTCTGGTCTTTTATAAAGATAGATGTTCATTTTGGACTTGATAGATCTTTCCATAATTGACAATCATCTGTAATTACAAGTTATAAATGCTTTGGTCTAAAGCATTTATTTAGAAACAAAATACTGCACATATATTTATAAAATAATAGTAGTAGTAAGGTAATGGATGGTAGCACTTATCAATTTGAAACTGTTGGTGGTTTCATATCTACTTTATGAGAAAATTGCTGTCCTTTGCAAAATTATATTAGGAACTTAATCTTACCATCACATCACAACCACTACTAAATAAAAGCAGGTTATGCTCATCTAAATTTTCATTTAAGTAATAGTGATGGTGGGCTTAGGGTAGGAGAAAGTCCCTTTTAAACCAGCATCCAAAATCATTGGTAAATAGAGCTGCATTCAAATATCTTTTTCCACCTAGATCCAGGGTTAGTACAAATGGATGTGACACATTTCTTTGTATTGCTGAAATTCAAATTGTTTTTTTCAGTTTTGCAGGGTCTCTTTCCTATATAACTTGGTTATACACAGTCATCTTTTTCTGTGCATCCCCTGGCTTATTACTTCCAGGGTGGTTTGCATTTCAGATTTTGTGATGGGTCATTGCTTTGTCTTCCTTTTGTTTCCTTTTTCTCCCTGCGATTCTCTTCAGGCACAGAGAATTCGTCATACACTCATGTACTTCAGGTAAGGCATTTTACTTGTCATTAAATTCTAGTTTAGAGGCCTAATTGAAGTCTTCATTGGACTATCGTGTTGTACCCTGTGTAGCAAAGCAATTTTAATGCCTGTAAATACATTCTATTACCTGCATCCACCACATGATGCTCAGGACAACCCTTCACTTGGAACACTACTACTTCTAAAAATTCACTTTCTTTGTCAGACCTTTTATGTGTGTTGTTGAATAATGACTTTCCTATGCCTCCTAATTGTATTGCAACACCAATTCTGTTTTCTGATTTTCTCTCTTAACCTTTTCTCTAGGTGTGCTACATATTTCAATCCTTAACATTATTTCCCCTTGTCTACCCATCTGCTTATTTTAGCTGCTTCTTCCTCTCTGCTGGATTCTGTACAGACTTCCCATCCCCCTTGTCCACTCCTTTAAACTCTCCCCTATAGCTCTGTCTATCCTCTCAGTTGGTGCATTTGTGACCCTTCTGTTCAGATGGAACCCGTCCCACCTATATAGGCTCCATCTGTTCGAAAATGTCCCACAAACCTAAAAGGGGACAGAGGAAGTTCTCCTCTACAGAATTGACGTCACTAGGTGGAATTCTCCTGGGGTTCTGGCCCCTAAGCATCGGTAGCATCTACAAACAATAAAAAGGCTTCTTGCTGAAAGGAATTCCTGGGAACAATGGTACATTACCTACCTATTGCACATACACTTCTCAGGACCTGATCCAAAGTCTAAGTCACTGGGGATTTTCCACTGATCTCAGTGGATTTTGGATCAAGCCTTCATTCCAGAAATACATGCATTCAAAGGATGGGTTTAAAAAAATAGCAACTTCTGCCAAGACAAGGGTGTTTAACAACTCCAATTCTCTTTACTCAAAAAACTATGGCAACTAAGAAAATAAAATATTATAGAGATACTTCTTTTGGTAACTATTCTTACCAATATTTCTATGTATATTGAGACTTAGTGAAATTAAATGTCATAGATACGATGAGACCTTTTGTTGGTGAAGTGATTCTTTTGGTCATTCTCCAAATGTGGCTCAATATCTGCAGTATGTCAAATATTAAAATCTCCTTGTGATCTGCTTCAAGGGACAAGAAAAGCTGGAAACAGATAAAAGCAAAAAACTCCCTAAAATGGAACTTGCTTTCAGCACTGATAAAATTTGTGATGATTTTTTTCTTTATAGCCTAAGGAGAAAAGCTGTATAAATCTATTGTGTGAAGCAAATATTTTGCCATTCAAAATAAATAAGGACTGAAATCTGAAAATTTAAACATGCCAATGAACAAAAGTTAAAATGTGCAGAGAAGATTAAAATAAATTCTTTGCAGTTATTACTCTACTCAGTTGCTGAGGTGCATTTAAAAATGATTAAAAGACAAGAATGAGAACTGCTCTATACTTTATTTTTGAACAAGGTTCCTTGCAACGATGGTCTCTCCCAGCTTTTTGCAAGGTACAGTAGCTGCAGCTTTGTTTATCTGGCCCCTACACAATATTGTCAGGATGCATTTCCATTTTCCAAGTGACTGCTGCCACTGTGCCACAATCTGTGCTCATTTCTCGAGCAGCTAAACCCTTTGACACTGTGGTTTTTAATTAAAATTACATTAAACTTAATCAGCCAGAAAGAGGCTGCTGTAGAAGGCAGGTTTGATTGCAACCTGCAAAGGGCGCTGGGGCTGCCAACTCGCTAAAGATGTGCCGGCAGATGCCAAGCTGCTCGTGTGAGCCCCATGGTCACAAAAATGCTATGAGAGGTCAGTTCTGTCTTCACTTTTTTCTAGCACTGTCACCAAACTATAACGTGTGACAACTCTTGATAAAGCTCAAGGAAGAGAAAGAAATACATTGCTAATACAGACAATGTATCCTATTCTTTTCTCAAAGAATTGAGGGTCATGGAAAAGACATATTTGAAAAAATGTTTTTTGGTAAATCCTGCAAATGATAGTCCTGTAGGTCTACTTGCACTTTTAAGAATTACAGTATATGCAAGGGGTTATGAGATTGGGTCTTGTGATATAAATAGTACCTCATTCCTTCAAGATTTTTCCTAGAGTTTCTTTATTTTTTTTTGTTCTTGTTTGGCTTTGAAGGGAGTAATAAATGAATGAGGAGGCCTAAGAGTGCTAGATAGCAATCAATTTCTTTGTAGAACTAAGACTGTGATATCACTGCACAAATTAATAGTTTTTATCTAAAAATAAATTCAAGGTTAGAGTTTGGAGTACCATTCATAACATTTTTTAGATGTTGTTCAGCAGCAGTCCAGAGCAACTATACAATTTCTTGTGTTGATCACTGAATGAGAGTTACATATAAGGATATTATTATTTATATTATTTTAATATATACAAAACTTAAACCAGCTGTCTCTGTTATCCCCTCCTCCCCTCTGCTTCTCCCTCCACTATGCACGATGGACAGGAAAGGTCCCAGTGACAGGACTAAGAACTCTCTGAAACCTATTCCCATCTTCCTGAGTTCTGGATTTTATACTCATAATCTAGAGGGTCATGGTGGTTACAACCATGTTTCATGTTTGAAACTGTCCAATCTTCAAAAATTTTATTGCTTTGAAATTTTGTACAAAATGTCCAGGAGCCTTTTGGCTTCTGTTATATGGCATTAGACCCACTAACAAGGCTTCTGAATCTTCTATACAAGATTTTAGCGTTTAACTCGATTTTTTATTTGCTTATGCAGACTATTTCATCCTTCTACCTACAACTAGTCATTCAGGAATTACTTGATTTTAGCTGAGAGAATTTGATTCATTTTATGTGTTCAAGGGAATATGTAACTGCTGTGATCTCATGATTATACAAACTAAGCAGAATGTGATGTTTCACACAGTTTTCAATTGCGTATGCCTGGAAATGTGTTTACAGAAACCTGGAAAATCGGGAACAAACTGGTCAAATTAATGAGAGAAACAGGGAACAGCCAGATGAGAGATGTGATGAAATCTGAGTCTAACAGATTTAAAATTAGTGAGGGGAGACATCTGAAAAGAGAAAGTACGAACAGGAAGAAAGGTTTCCCAGTGATTTAAGTGGTAGGGTAGCAAAGTTATTTTCTTACTTCAAAATCAGACATATTAAATACAGTGAGTGGCATTAACTGTGCTAAGATCTATTATAAACTACCAGAAAATAAATACATTAACACTTTTATAAATTAGGAATAACACTGATTAAGTCAATGAAATCAGACTGTTCTAAGAGAAACAGGAATGCTTTTTTTTTCAACTGTTCACTCAATGAGAAAAAAAAAAGAGCAAACCACTTCATGCTCGCTAATTGCATTTGGTAAAGGAAGCAATAAAATAGATCAGAAAAATTAAACTCATCTTGTGTGACACAAAAGCATAAAACAGAAATGATGGAAGTAAGGAACAATTTTTAAAGTATGGACATCTTTTTTTTGTGTGTATAGAGATTTGTAGACAAGCAAAAAAAAATAAATGGTGATAGTTCTATCATGTCTCAAGTGACTGGGAAACATTTTCTTTCCCCTTATTCTTGCAATCTCCACTGTAATTTCCTCGGGGTTTTTTTGACACATTACATATACAGTTTTTATAATTTTGAGTATTTGTTTTGTGCCTTGGAACTATTTCTGTAACTCCAGCTTTTCTAACCATTTCCCATGACTAAGTTTCAGCCCTGAAACAAATGAAATGTGGAAAGAACTATAACAGCAAACATCCCTCTGAATTGTTTGGGTTAAATAAGTATTATCAGCAAACATGAACCAGTTTTACACCTTACTAAAAGGTGTTTATTTCATTTTATCAACTAGACTTGGTAATGCATCAAGTGTGCCCAGTTTAGAGCAAGATACATGGCAAAAAACACTGCTATTCTGCATGTGGAGCTTGGCCAGTTACTTAAAAGGATTACACAGTGGGATCTCCACTGTTTGCAGGGACTGGACCCAGTAGTCAAATATTTCCTTCTAGTACAATGTTCTTAACAAGCAAGGATTAAAAAGCAGACAAAATACTCTTTCACATTTTAAGTCATCTTTTAAGCTACTTTCTATGTAATGAAATCTGCAGTAAAGCTGGGGATAATACTCTTTACTGATCATCCACACAGCTTTATTTGGAATAGTAAGATATATTATTTATAAAAAAAGAAAAAAGGGTAATTCCAGGAAAAGTAGAACTGATGTCTCCTGGTTTGTCTTTGCATATTATCAGTAATTAATGCTTCTTTTGTGATAGGTCTTACTAAATAACATAATCTTTGTGGATTCTCTGGGATCTAATCTTAGTTGAATTTACACTGCAGTCTTTGTCTTGCAGATCATGGTCTAGCACACCTCACAGATGCCTTGTTTCAGGCAACTTGCTGAATTTATAGGTTGTCTACCCACTTCTCGATTTGAGTTTCTGTTAATGAATTGCAAAGTAGTGATGGACAAAGAGCTCTACAGTCAGTGCTAGGCATAGTACGTGCACATAAATTCTGCAGGCCCATGGAATGGCACAAGCCACACTACCCCCAGGAGAAACAGGGGAGTCCAGAATGATGTGTACTACGTGATGGGATAAAGATGGCATACATGGCAAAGGGCAACTTGATATGGGGAATTTCTACCTCTTATATAATTGAGGAAACCTTAGAGGTGTGATTGAATGAAGGCAAGGGTGATGGATACAAAAAATGATGGCTTCTTAAACTAATGTGTAGAGAACCCTGCCAGGAATAGTTCATGTCTAGACCTAGTTAACCAGTTATCAGGCAGTAGGAGCAAATTAGAATTGAGCCCCTGGGCGTCAAGTGACTACAATCTAATTAAATCTATTATAATTCAGAAACCAAACCCAATTAATACAAATATAAATAGTATGACTTCCGACTGGAGGGCTCTGATGCCTCATGAAGAGGATCCTGGTAGGACTTGTAGATTGGAGAAGGCAGCTCTTGTGCAGCTCTAGAGCTCAGGCTATGGAAGACAAATCTAGAATTGGTTCTGTCTAAAGCTTGACATTCCAAAAGGAGAATAATTTTTTCTGTCCTAGAAAATGCCCACATACCAGTTGCGCTAGTTACATTTGAAGTGACGATTCCTCCCTAATCAGAAAAAGTACACTAAAGACAGGATTAACATGAATATTATTAGCAGTCCAGAGACAAGACACACCTTTTTAAGAGGTTGCATGTTATTGTGGGATGACACACAACAAGACACGGAGTAGTTTTGTTTAAGGCAAACTAAAAAATTCTTTATTAAAATATTTGACTCCATATATATATCTTTCTGAAACGCCAGTGTCATTGGAGGGTTATAGCATTACCCCCTCAATGTCACTGGGCAACCTAATAGTCCATCAGGTTGCTCGTTCTTCATAAAGAAATAAAAAACAATAAGTTATTTATATAAAGTTTTAAAGAAAGTTTTATGTAAAAATGTAAACATCAGAAGGCTTAATAAAACTTGAGAAAATTAAGGCGACAGTTGCACTTTACAGGGACATCACACACGGATATTAACATTATGATATCATTCATTTGCATTATTAACATATCTCCAACCACGGCAAACAGCTGTATGGAAGGGAACCACATATCTCAAGGACCTGCACTTGTTAGGCAGGGTCTTGTAAGCAAAACAGACAGTGAAACACAAGCACAATTATTCTCTTGAGGTGGGATACCCTGTTTTTATTTGGTACCAGCATGGCATTTTGTAAGGGATGGGCACATATCTATATAATGTGGCAGCTGACCTGCAGCTGGTGAGAACTCAAGTGGGGATTCCCAGCTGCCTCAGCTGTTACAGGCAGGATAAAACTTTTAATGAGCATGTATATAAAGTCTTACACCAGAAAAGATCACAGGCAGAAAACTGGGCAGTATAGCTCGCCCAAACACACTCATGTCCAAACTTGTCCACTGTCCAGACAAAAGAAAAATCCAGGTTCATGCTGCCTTTTAGTTTGAGTTTAAGCACATATAAGCCTGACATATATGAGATGAGAGAGGAACCTCTCCTAGAACATCACCTGCCAGATTGGCAACTAGTGTTTGTAGGAAGCCTCAGCTCAGACTGTAGTCAGAGTGTGGATGCTGGAAGCCATGTGGGTGCACAGAGTCAGCTTGAAGAACAACCTCTTCCAGCCAAAGTTAATGTAGCGCCATGTGATCAATAAAGGAATGACTGGTGCTTTGAAAGAAGGATTTTTAAAATGAAAAGGTTAAAAAGCCTCCCATGCTATAGAACTGCAGGTGTGCACTGCTGTGTAATGCACAGCATGAGTCTCTCTCCTCCCTACAATATGCAGTGTCCCTCTTTAAAAGGCAATGCCATATCTGTTAATGTACCAGCTCATG
Source organism: Peucedramus taeniatus (assembly GCA_013400575.1). Classification (NCBI taxonomy): domain Eukaryota; kingdom Metazoa; phylum Chordata; class Aves; order Passeriformes; family Fringillidae; genus Peucedramus; species Peucedramus taeniatus. The sequence continues at coordinate 40,364 of WBNO01030055.1, forward strand.
ATCAAAAGCAACACTCAAAATCTACAATGTCTTGTAGTCATATCTCAGAAGGACTTTTGCCTTCTAGCACTGTTCTCTGGCCTGAAAAATCAGCACTTGGCTCTTTTAATAGTTCCAATGGGAAGTGTTACTTTTGATTAAGCCTGTTTAACACATTTAACATCCAAGAGTCAACAATTTAGCTTATGAGTTACTGACTTCTAAGTTTATCAGACTTGATGCTAAACCACGAAAAAAAAAGGACACAAATTATGAAATGGCAAATGTAATTTTTCATCCATTAATGCAACAATGTGAGGTGCCTCAAGGCAATGGAGATGGTTTCTGGTGGCCAAATATACGTCATTTTTAAGATACCCACAATAAATGAAAGAATTAGTCATCACATTGGAAAATATAGATAAATACCTCTGTGCCAGTAAAGACAAAACCTTTGTTAAATAACTACAACTTCCACATGGCTGAGTCTGCCATTGATATATCTTATGACTGGTACCATATTACATGAGTAACCCCACTAATTTCAGTGAAATCAGGCAAGAGGTGAAGTCCTGCATAATGTAAGCACAAAGAAGATCCCAGTATTTACTAAACTAGAAGGGCTATTAAACCAGAAGCAATAACCTCCCATAATGGACAATCTCACTTTAAACATCTTTGAAGACAACAGAAGAGAAGTCCAGACTGTCATTTTCTGTACACATAAACTGATACAGAACTTAACTCTTTTTACTACAGATAAACACTGATTTAGAAGACACCATCTTAGCAACAGAAATATTCTGCCTGGAAATTAAATGAGAGATGCCACAGAAAAATAAAGAAAACATATCATACAGAACTAGATATAGAACATATCTTATTGAACTGCCTTCTTTTATGAAGTGTAACTTACTGTTCATAAATTCACTTGTTATAATAGCTTTGATATATTTCAGTGAAATTTAGCAATGTTCATGACCTGAGAAAAAGTGCAGGAAGGAACTAAGCTGAAGATAACTAAACACATTCATTCTTCAGAAACTATCTAGAGAAAACAGTAAAAATTCAATAAAACAAATGAAAAAAAAACCAACTCACTTCCAAAGGAAAATGACTTAGATTATGTTTTTCACTTTATTTTGTTCTATTTTCATTCCTGACTGCTCTTTTGCTTTACAATTTTCATGCATTTTAAAGCCACTGTAGCTGTGCACTTTAAATTTTGTGTTCAACCTTTTGCAAGTCTGGAGACGTCTTTCCATCCAACAAAGGAACACATGTAGGACTCATCTGGACCTATGACTCTACTTGATACATCACCACTGATTAGGGCACATAAGGGTGTATCACACCAGGAGTGTCCCTGGCAGCACTGGGTCATTGCACTCAAGGGGTTAACTGATGGCATTTAATATACTTATCTGGGGGCAGAGGTTCAAGGCTGGAAAATACTTCCCCTCGTATTACCATTTGGTCAATTAGCAACCTTTAGGCCACAGCTATGTGTTCATATTCTCTTGTAATCCTGTCAGGACTCCTTATGCATTCACCAGTAATGGAGTCCTGTGATTAAAACCTTTCCTGGCCAGGGTAGCTGAAAGACCAGCTTCTGATTCCTCACAGAAACTCTCCTATAGGCAATAAAACAGCAGTTATATCACAACTGCTCAAATGGCAAATGTGAAGTGACTGCTCCAGTATAAGATGCTGCCTGAAAAAAAGGAGATGGGGGTAGCTCATTTGACAGAGCTGTTCACACTTTTTCTGCACAGCTGAGAGACATTAGCTTGATTTCCCAAGATCGGTGTGCTTTCCAGCGCGGCGAGTTAGAAAACCCAGCAGCCTCACAGATAAGCTGGGTCTGATCATACATGTTTCAAAGCTCAGGCACCAAAACCCATCTCAACAAAAAAAAACAACTCACAGAAAGCTGAATATTTTCACAAGGTCAATAGTTCAAATGAAGTAAAAAGAAGAAGAAAAAAAGCTTTAGTGACCTGTCTCTAGTCCATCTTTCACACAATGATACCCCATCTAGCTCACAATTCCACAGGGGTTTTTCTTTGGTAGATCTTTGGGAAAATTCACTTGTTTTAATCAAGAAGAACAAATTATCTATGTTCACAGAGACTGGAGATGACTGG
>WBNO01030055.1:42658-148958 GCA_013400575.1 Peucedramus taeniatus
GGTTACCCATTTACCTTGCCCAGAGTAATTATTACTTCTAAAATATCAAATAAGTCTTTGAATGCCTGAGTATGGATTGAGATTTTTATTCTGGGTAGCCATTTTTTTAAACTTGCAGAAAAAATATATTTTACTGACCTCATTCTATCACACTGATAATCAACATTCCTGTAGAAAAAGATATATAAAACATTATATTTTTGGTAGTATCAGAACTATTTAAAAATGTTTACTGTATATAGTTACTCTGTGCATTATATGAAATTATAATAGCTCCACCTCTGTCAAAGACAGCAAAAGCAGCAGAGACTATCTGTCTAGAAAATATGGAAATCTGTTGATTTCAACAGATTTTGGAAATGTGAAAATTTGCAAATCTACTCTTTTGACTCATGGTATGCATTAAAGTGCCAATCTAAGTTACCCTTCTGTTGCTAGTGAAAAAAATGATAGTGGGACACTATCACCATTAGAGCTTAATTATTATATGGCTAAAAATAGAGCAAAAATATAATAAATACAAATAAAGTAAAATAAATATAAAGTAAAATAAAAATATAGTAATTTTACCTTCCCTAGGTAGCTTTGATATCAGTATATCCCAGTTACTGGATTTTTTCAAAATTAATATAAATAATTTCAATTCTATTGATTACAAGGGATCTTGAAATGTCACTTACTTCGCAGCAGAAAAAGAATTGAGAAAACAGAAGTGAAAGGAAACAGAACAAATTGGCAGTACCTTCTAATTGTGAACACCCCTCTTCATCTCCATCAATGCTTCTAGTTTTATGTTGCTTTAACTACAGTAAGTACCATCTAATTTTCTAAACTTTACAATAATATAAAGATGTATTTGTTTTAAACTACTAGGCATACTTCTCATTTTAGTTATAATGACAAAATAGAAATTCTACAAGAAAAACACAATCAAGTTAATACACAAGAGAGGTAGATCACAGCCATATAGATTTATGCTTTAGCATGCTCAATAAAATTAAAGAGACTATGTAGGTATAATGTTCCTCTTTACTATAAAATAAAAGAAAAAGCAACCAACAGAAAAGCTTTTTCCTATCTCCTAAAGTTGCAGACAACATATTTTTCTGAAAAGCATTTCCCATTTTTTCTGCTGAGATACACTTAATTCCAAACCCTCAGCATATTTATGAAGTGATACATTGTCTCTATCAAAATGCCAAGATCACTCCATTCTAATTGAGGAAGTCCCACTGTTTTACTCATATTTATGTCAATCTCCATTAAACACAATTGATAATAATTGATCCCTGATTATTTCAATTCAGACTTTGAAAACCTGACTTTTATTTCAGTTAAAATACATTATCCATTATGTTCTACATTTGTTTACAAGCAAGATGTATTTTTGAGGCAGACTTTCCTCAAAAGTCCTCGCCAATAAGTCTTCCAAACTTTTTCAAAGGAAAACAGAAGGTAATTAGATGCAAAAATTGGATATCTTGCTGGAATGTTCTAAAAGATGGGTATGCAAGATGGGCAACAAACCTCCACAAGGAGTCAATATGAAACTCATACTTTGATACATTTCAGGTGCCTGTTTAAAATTAGTGTTTGTCACAGTGTTTGTCATTTGAGAAATTCTGTGGTGAATGTTGAGACAAAAATCAGAACAACAGTGGTGATCACAGCTGGGAGTAAGTTTGAAAAAGAAGCAAAAATGAACAATCCACTCTCTAAATCGATACCACTGATAATGTAGACCTATACTTTTTTCATATTGACTGAAAGCTGGGAGTATGTTGACCTAGGTCTGAACCCACTGCCATGCCATCTATATGTATCATGTGCTCTGAAAACTAATTGGTTGATGGACTTGCGCATGGAGGCGTGAAAAACTTTGTAATGCTCAGTCACAGCAGGATAAGACCAGAAGAAGACATAAACAGGGACTGAGGAGGAAGATGACATGGTAACAAGAGTGAAGAAATGCATGTCCTTGTAGACAAAAAGGACAAGAGAGTTTAAGTAAGCAAGAACCATTTTTCCTTTTTCACTGTTAAGAAACAATCCTCACAGACATTTTGCTAACTTTTGTCAAAACCAGGCTCTATTTTCTTTATTTATTACACGTAATAGAGAACACAGTAATAGTTCCATATGATAGAGATCAATGCAGTACAAATGCCTAAAGTGTAGTCACTTTTCCTGTCCTATTGGGTTCAAATTCTCTTTTAGAGCAGCGAAAGATGGAAGAGATATTTTTGCTGCTGTTTTCATGTGCCCGAAGTCTCTCAAAAATATCTTTTTGTTAAGATTTTAAAGCACAGTTTTCAGCTCTTACTGCTACTTCTTCCATTACCAGAATTCCTCTCATTCAGTTGGGGCATTCAGTGGCCCACTGAATGAGAGGAATTCTAGTAATGAAAGAAGTAGCAGTAAGAGCTGCAAACTGTGCAACAGCTATAAAGGACAAAGCGGAACACTTCTGTAGTTAATCCATTAAAGAATGAGGAGCATTTTATAAATATTTCTATCATAAAGAAACCACTGTCTGTACAACCACATAATTCATGACTTGCATTCTACAGTTGATAGGCTTGGTAAGTAGTTTAGCAAGCTAATGCTAACTTTTTGCCCACCAGTTCTTTGAACATTATCTTCAGCTGGGTAGGTGACTTCTCCATCCTGCTGAACCATCATGACCTGCTGCCCAAAACTGCATTAACCATGTGGTTGTTAGACTGCTCTAGCAATATTATAAACCATGTATGACATCAGCTATACAAAATACTGCAGCATTTCTTCCCAGCTACTGTACACCAGGCACATAAAACCTATTCTACAGTTCTTGTTCTGGTTTGTCCCTGAATATCAAAAGTGAGTGCATTCATTTGCTCATACAAGGATTATCAGTATGAAAGATGACCTAATGCTCACGCATGAAGATGACAATTGACAACAATTTTCTGCTTGGCTCAGTAAAGCTTTCAGCTATCAGGATTATTTTATCTGCACAGAAGATGCAGATTATGAAGTGCTTCTTCATTTCACCACTTCTTAGGGAACTACAGACCATCACAAACCTCATGTCTGCCTATTCAAGCTAGAGTAGATACTTCTGAGCTTCCTAATAAAACCGTCTCAAAATAAAGGCCCTTTACTGAACACACTGCTGCCTCTCTGGAGTCCAAGAGCAAACACAACAGACATTAGTCATCTTAACACACTTCCATGAAGGCACAGGGATAAAATGGTAAAACCTAAGGAGAAGAGACTACTTCAGTACATACATAGTTGACTGGAAGAGCATTAGCATAGTAAAATGTAAGAAGAGAAAAACCTCTGTTAAGTGTGAAGTACTACCTGTCATGGAAATTAAAGGCACTCATAGCTTGAGCACAGCCTGTAGTCTGAGTATTGACTAATACCCCAGTACAATACAATCTATTTCTGAAAAACAAAAGTGAAGTACTTTGGAAACTGTTCAAATGTTTAAAATTATTTAAAACTAATTTATATTTAAAAAAAATGAGAACTATGAGCTAGAAGATGCTACAAAATCTGAAAAACAGATTGATAGCAATGACATTTATTGGTGTTTTCTGATGAATTCTGATGTCTCCTATAAGAATAGTGTATATGAAGCTATTGCATGACTGAATATGGGCAGCACAAAGCAGAGAACTCCAAACAGGAGCAGCAGTGAAAAGAAAACACTAAGGCACACAGATGTTCTAGCCAATGTTTGCACATATTGGAGAAAGCGCTATTCCCACCTTAAATTTTTGCTTGCTAAGAAAAATGCCATTGCTTTTACATTTTGATAAACTGGAACATTGAGTCCATTAGATAACCATATATACCTAACTGATTTAACCTTGAGATGAGCTGCAGGACTGCAAATCCTTAACTACAACGTGCACCAGCACAGATGAGAATGTTTACCCAGGCTTAGGATGGATCATCTTCCTGATGTGCTGCACACATCAGTGTGCAGCACTGGGTCCTGAGACTTTGAGAAATTCCCATCCAGATTCCCCTACAATGGACAACGGAGATTACAGCAATATTAAAAAGGATGTGTCTTTTTTATGTCCTTAAAAAATCAGAGGTGCTAGGAGAAAATCTTCCTCAGATACTATTGGTAAATTGGCTGGTTAATACTCATGAACCTCACCTCTTGAGGAGACAGGCAACCAAGTAGGTAGAACAGGAGGAATGTCAGAAGATTTGTGACTGGTTCAACCATTCTCAGTTTGTACAATATTTTTTGGTTGGTTTTTGGTTGGTTTTGTTGGTTTTCTTTTAACGGCAGAATTCTGCTGGCAGCCATTTCAACAGCTTGTCTTTGGCTGTGAGAAAGACAGTTTCCCTTTCCATGGGATCAAAAGATATAAAAATAACAACCAAACATACAGTAAACATACAGCTAATGCCATATGTAACATCCATACTGTAAAATAGAGCATTATTAAATTTAATAAACCCCAAAACTGGGGATCCAGGGGGGAATGCTGGGGATCCCTCTCCCATGTGAAGGAGGAGCTCCTTTCGAATTTTTGTAGCTAAGATCAGTGCTAGAGAAAGATAGCCTCCCAAGGAAGTGGAAAAACAAATAAAATTTTTACACACATCATATAATCTGCAATAAACTTTTTCCTTATTTTGTTGAATGAGAAAGAGGTTGCTAAGCTTTTTTTTTTTTTTTGGGGGGGGGTGTGAAATGCATTTCAGTATTTCTATCTTTATTTTTATTAACTCCAGAATAAGTTACAAGAAGATATTTTATTTATTGTTTCTCTTTGCAGTGTTGCCACAAGATAGGAATTATATTTCTTTTCACCCAACTACTTCAGTATTGTCATTTTAAAAGAAATATGGTACCACCATCCAAACCCAGTGTGCAGTACCTTAATTTTACAACATCAAACATAACTTTCCAAACTAGCAAATACATCTAGGCTACCAATATCTGTGCGATTTGATATGCTGACACATTTTTTTCTGTCTCATTTCAGTAACTCATTGCCATAGGCTACAAACAACTCTCACTCCCTGAATTGTCATACATAATTAATACATGGTAAATTTTGAAAGAGGAAATTCTTCAGACCACCTAAACAGGGCATGTCTTTCATTTTCTGTCCTACCATACTGGCTAATGTTGATGCAAATTCTATTTTCAAAGAAGCCATTTTTGGATGGTCAGTGACAAACTCTTACATCATGATATTCTCAACCTTTGCTTGAATATACATAAGCACTTAAGCTCAGAAAATATGTTAGCCTGTCCAAGCAGTGATTCACTGACTGCAAGTGCAGCTTACATAGTATATAAATGTACATATGCTTTTAGCCCTGTAATGCTTGTAAGCTTGTGCATAAACAAAATATCTCCTCTATATATTCTGTACATAATTTGAGTATCTATAGACAAATACAGTACTACATACTTGGAAGATATATTTTCATTATGAAGTGCTGTACCTAAGAACTGTGACTCCTGAAGTCAAATGCCATTCAGGAAGCACTTTCTGTGCCCCTGGTTCCTGTTTCAATTACTACAAGAGCTGAGAAGTTATCCATATGATATGACTGGTACAACAGCATGTGTATACAGACACAGTTTGCTTCCACAATTTATGTTTGCCCACATAACTATTTGCAGATTTAGCTGTACAGTTTTTAAACTGAACTTTAGTCAGTTTAAAAAGGTAAAACAGCCCTAGTTCTGAATACCTCGTCACAATCACCTTCTTTGAGATGCAGAGACAACCACAATGATGACTGAAGCCTTGCAGTACAGATGGAAAGCCTTCCTGTTTGTTTCATTTTGCCACTCAGTCTTAGCCTTGTTCCCTCATTTTTGCTTTCCTGTTGCTATTTTAGCCATCAGTCTTAATGCAGGTAAAGCAGTATTTATTGCAGTCCTTTAACAACAGCTAAAATGTGAAACTTACACCTAAAAATTCTGCTTACATTAGATTATGCAATAAACCTGCAAGTATCTTACCAGATGCTAATAATATTATATAGGCCATACAATTTAGATCCTTTTAGTAAGAAAAACTAGAATGCAGCAGACTCATCTTTAAATGCAACTTTATGATTGTAACACACAATATACTTAGATTTTCTTTATGCCTGGACACAATGAATATGTTCCAGCATACCATTGTAAATCTATTGCACCACCAAGAATGAGGTGGCTAATAATCTTACATTTTTTGGAGCATTTTATGGGTATGTCTATATGCTCTTGGCTGAGAGGTTTAAGGTCCCAAAGACAAATGGCTAAAGCCATTTGTGTCCCCACTGTCATCCCACATTCAATCACAACTGATGCCCATTGCATTCAACTCACTTTAAGAGGCTTGTTGGGCTTATTTGCTTTTGCAGTCAGCAATGAGAGGCCTTTTCAGGATTAAATATGAAGTGATTTTTGTGCATTTCACACATCTTATCATCTCCCAGCACGCTCTGTGAGAATCTCACTGGCTCAGTCAGGACTGAACTCCCTGCACAAGCAAACTGCATATGCATTTTTGAGCTGATAAAGTCTGAGATGTAAGTGGCTCCCCTGCCTTGAAGCCAACACCCCTGAAGTTACAACACACAGAATTTCTTTGTTCTTTACTCTCATCTTGATAGGCCTAAGTACAGTCCCAGCCAGGACACTTCTATATTTTTAGATCTAGGCAGACTCCTGAGGCTTGCATGAGTCTTCAGAGTGCCTATGACAGATTTACTGATCGGCCCTTTCAAGTCTTAAGAGAACCACAAAGGTCTGGGCATCTCTTCCATATGTTCTGCATTTCTAGTTTAAGGTTTCTTGTTGGGAACCAGTTGTTTTGCACCAAAGAAGAGATTGACTGTGAGCCAACAGTGGGCATTTAGGGGCTCTGAAACCAAGTATGTGATCTTGCTATCTGAGTTACCATAAAAGCACAAAGTGCAGTACTAACCACAGTCTAGGTTCTTACTCTCAGAGAACTTCTGTTTGTTTCCACAACTGTGTTCCATTAATCAGCCAGGCTACAACTAAGAATCAAACTAAGCTTCCAGCAAGGCCACTTTTGTCACTCATTCATTCAACCTCGTATCAGAATCACAGAAGCATAGAACAGTCTGAGTTGGAAGGGACTCTTAAGTGAATGGCCCATACCATCATTTTTCCTTGCAAACAAATTGAAGAAATTTGCATTCTGATTAAAACAACAGCTTCAGTGTACATTTAAATATCATATATCCTGCACATTTTCCACATATTTTTACAGAAGTTAAATATTTTGGAAAATTATACCTTTTCTGTGATCAATTTCTTCTCTGCAGACACTTATCTAACATGTTCTATTATGCCATTAGAAGCTTGTTTCCAGTTACAGAACCCCTTCCTTAGCATTTTCATTTAACAGAAAAAGTTATTTTTCTGCATTGAACTAGCTAAACTTGTTCTGGTTTTGACTTGGGTAAGGATAACAATTTATAGTCCAGCTTGCTTATATGAACGATTAATAAAAAGAGAATTTTTCCCTTCCTATAATAAAATACTTACTCTCTAATAATTTACCTTCTGTCTGAATTGTCTAAAAACAGCTGGCATTTCGATACAGGGAAGAAGGGAGGGCTCTATCACAAGTCTGAAATTTCTCAGTGCATACAAATACACTACTCACTGACATCATGTTCCACCAATGTATTTACTATTACATCTAGCCAGATACTTATTTCAAGATACTCTATGTATCAAAGTCACTATTTTATACAGTCTATGAAGTCTGCAGTTTGTGGGAATTGTGTTTATTTAGCTAATTGAACTCAAAGACATGTGAGAAGACTGTGCAAAATGTCAATAAGAGGGCATTTATATAAATTTTCTCTGCTGCAATCAGAATTATTTTTCTTAAAATGTGATAAAGAAAATTCAAGTGTCCTCTGAAGAGTTACAGCATTATTCAGAGATCGAACTCAGTCTTTAATGTGTGAAACAGAAGGATTATAATTTTGCTTTTCAAGCAAGTATCAATAGAATTTAATTATGGAATTATGTATGATGTTTCACTGATACTGAGTGTGCCTTGTAAAGCAAAATAAAAGACTGTCTCACAAGAAAATAACATTATTATCTCTCTAGCTTGAATCTAGCACAAAAAAACCCTCTTATCATCTCGTCAGCAGCTGTAGCTGGTTCATTAATTTTTATGCAGAAGATATTGTCCGAATATCTAGACTATCAAAAACTCATAAAACATCAGTTTTATGAGTGATGGTTCAGGAAAATCCCTGACCGAAAAAGAAAATAATTGATACAAAGAAAACCACACAACTTATTAGTTCAGTAAGTAAAATTGTGAACCATAATAAATAATATTGGATAATTGCAGGACATCTACCAAACCATTTGGAACTATCCTGCTATATTTGTTTACCATTCACACAGAATCTAGGAAAGGCTGCAGCATAAAATGGCCAATGGCTACCAGCTACACAGGTAACCTGCTGTGAAAAGTTGGTGCCAAAAAATTACTCTCCTGTGCATAGGACACCTGTGGGTGAATCCTATATCACACCAAAAGCTGCTAGCTGGCAATCAAGTTCAAACACCTGATCACTAGATACATGTGTATTTACTTGCTCCATCTGCAGCACAGAACACGTGCCAGAAGTGTGACTAAAAGTGAGTTAGAAAGGAACAGTATAGTGTACTGCAAGTTAACAAACAGTTAATAAATCTGCACTAAATACTTCATTACTTTTTAAATTCACAATCAAAATACTCCAAAGAAAGTGTATACATCAGATTTTTAGCCATGGGATTTACAGGTTGTTGTTATTATTGCTATTATTGTTGTTGTTGTTGTTATTATTATTATTATGATTATTAGTTTTGGGGACAATTGCTGTTGTACTGAAACTTTTTTTTCAAAGCCCTTAAAATTTCATATTAATAGAAATTTCTGAAAAAACGCAAAGTTAAATTAAATAATTTCCCAACTGATTTCATCAGTTTGTCAGAACATGCTCAAAATCAGATCACTGGTACTAAATGCAAACTTTCTGGTAGACATGGGTGAAAGGAGATCTAATGCATGATGGGATACAGAATTGCCAGTCTTGTTAAAAACCAAGATTAATCTAAACCTCACTGAAGCTAATGGGACTTTCCATTAACTTCTACAGTCTTTGGATCAGGTCCTATAGTTTATTTTTCTCTGTCCTTTTATCTTCTCTCCCTTTCAGATTTGTTTTTCTCCTTTATGTGTTACAAGAGCAGCACTGAGAGCTGAAATGGACAATGCTTAGCTGGCAGTCATTCTCTGGTAATTAGACCGAGCTTCAAACACCTGACCTGCACATCTATGGATATCAAGCACGTCTGAGTGCCCAATTACCCAGGAGTATTAAGAAATAGGTTTGGAGGATGGGCAAATGATTTGATTCTTAAACTCTTCTGTAGTTCACGCTGTGCATGCTTCTTCTTCAGCACAGACTAGAAGACCCAAAGAGAGACTGGAGGTCAAACCCTGTCTGAACCATGATATGCTGTGAACAATTTCTTCATACCGTTTAGGATCTTTGACCTTTAGAAAATCTACAGCATTCATAATTATATCTAAAGCAGCTTTGATGGTGTCTTCCCCTATAATGGATTCACAGACGTGAATAATACTCCTTAATTTTCAAGTATATCTTTTTCAAATTAATATTTCAAAGAGAAAAACCCTTATCTTGTTAAGAAGAAGAGTTTTAGGGTAGTAGCTCTTGCATAGGATGATACAGTTTGGTGGCCTCTCTTGTTAAAAATGTTCTAGTACCCATCTAATGCCCACTTATTTATGGATTTTAGACTAAAAGCCCTTTTTTGCCAGTTTTCTTCACAAGCACTTATCTCAGCATCCTCATTAGATGGTTTTTCTCTTTTCTTTTTTTTCAAGGCCTATCCATGCCCTTGGTACTTTCTTTTGTTCCATTCTGCAAAAGGAATGGCTTTAAAGGATCTCTCTCTACCAGTTTCAACTTTTTTTCCTTTGTAATTAGCCTTATTTGAGGAGCAGAAAAGTAGAAGACCAGAGAGAAATAATAATAATAAAACCTCCTGGTGAACAAAGCAGATGATGTTCTTTACTTCAATCATATGCTGTATAGCCTGAGTCAAAGAACTTGCACATCTTTTTTTTTTTTTTTTTTTAATCTGACTCATACAGTACATGCAAGCCAGCTGAGAGACAGTTCTAAAGCTAAAGAACAGGAATGCTTTATGTAGCTGGTTATTGTTATTACCAAGAGCTTATTTAAAAGTTATAATTAAAGAAACCTTTTGCAGATCGTAATTTGAAAAGGAATGATATGTTTGCCATCATCTGCTGAGAAGGAATATATTGATAGTGTTAATACACAAGTGTGTGAATAAGAAAGAATGTATTTATTACATTAATTGACAATGTATGAATCTTTGAAAAATAAGCAATGAAATAATATATTGGAACTAAAATGGAACCTGAACAGGAATTAATGTGGAATAAAGTCTAGAACTGCTCTTATCGTAGCTAAATCAGGTGTCAGCCTTTATTCAAATAATCAAAGAGGTAAATTTCTTTGCTAATTCTCTTTCAAACTGAAAAAATGTCCAATATATATTGGCAGTCCTGACAAATCTTTAAACTCTAGAAGGTATTTCAGCATACACAACACTGGTGGAAACACAGAAATCTGAATTTGTAGTGATTCTGAAACCCACTTGAGAATGGTTCAGAAGAGCCACAAAAAACAAAAAAGGGTCCCTTTACTAACAAAGTTAATTAAAAAAAAAACAAAAAAACCCCCACCAAAAATATTTGTACCTTGAACACCTGTTTCTGACTTCCTACATTTTGTTTGCATTTTTCTGTCTTTTTTCCTTCTTGGTATGCAGTTCTTGCTAGACTAGCTATCTAAATTAATGAACATTTACCACCTGGAACAAAAGCATATTTGAGTTTTTTAAAAAGCAGAACTCTCCTCTAAAAGTACTTCCAAGGACTTTCATTAACAAGATGTACAGAAGATATTTTACTACTGGAAATCTACAGCTGTGAAATCATTAGACTTTTTTTTTTAAATCTGTGAATTACATAAGTATATTTATTATTCATATGACTTTGAATAAGTACATAACATTTATTTTGACTGTTACCAATAAGTCAGTTAGCTTTTATGTACTTGAAGATTACTACATTTGTGTCTTGTGTTGACCATCTTGATTTTATGTTGAGCCTACAATAACTTCATCCAAGCCAACTGAAATTTCCATAGATGTTATAAGATTATCTAATATTTACTATAAAAGACGCAACATACATGCAAAGCCTTGATCTTTAAATTTTTGTTTATGTCTAACTTTAAATAATTTTAGAATTATCCAAGTTAAACTAATTTTGATGGGTACCCAGTTCAGTTAAATATTTCTGCTTCTGTGAATTTTACTCGCACTACAAGATCTCTTTGAATCTGCAAAACTGAATGCAGAGAGTCATTCCAGTAAGATGGTTGTCATTTGTTCTGCTGCTTATGTCAAAACAACCGCCATTTTTTGCCACTCATTCTTTTTGGTTCTAGACAGAAGTCTAGTGAAAATAAAGCAGTTTGTATCATTTCAGAATAATCACTGTATGAAACTGAACTTTAATAAATAAGGTCTGAATTTTGGACAGAATGTTCAGACATTTGTTACCTAAATAGGTTACTCTTCCACATTTTGCCTATCATGAACCCAATAAATCTACCAACATTCTCTGTACCAAGATATGTAGGTTCGCACTTGCAAAATGGGGGACAATTCAGCAGTTTGCTGATGCTAAAACCTGCAAATCTGGGTGGTTAAATATCTCAGTATTTTATCTCTGTACCTACTCAGACATTTTCCTGTGGTCCCTGCTCATTTACAAAATTGTCTCAGATAATGCAAATACACTATGCAATCTATGCTCACAACAGAACTATCAACTTTAGTTTGACAGTTTGAATTTAGCCTGCATTGTTTAAAGAATTACATCTATTTCTGTTAGTATGCTTAAGATACTCAGATATACTATATTTTATCAGATAAAGGACTTCCTTTTTTTTTGGAAAGGGATGTTTACTTCCTCTTTTCATTTCATATTTTGTAAACTTTCTTTTATATTTTAAGTTACAAGCTGACATTTTTAGTTGATCCTCTAGCTGAACCCACTGTGGCTTCAATATGCACTGGAAAGGCAGACAAGCATCATAGACTTTGCAAAATCTATAAATGCGCAAACACCTGTGGTGCTTCACCTGCATGAAGTTTGATACAGAAGATTTGTGGGAAAATTAGAAACTGACTCTTACTCGAGCTAAGGGAAGGTGAAGAGATTTATAGAAGGGATTTCTATTTCCTTTTCTCCTTAATAATCCCAACCCAACATACTGAGAAGAGTATAGAATGAATGCAGTAATTTTAACTGCATCCTGCTAGAATAAGCATAATTGGATGCAACAAATCTTTTCAAAATCTTTTCAGTTACATTGTACAATTAAATTTCATTTAGCAGGATGTTGCATAGATTAATTATTTTGAATGTGAAGTTTTTTCTTTTCCTTTTCATGTGTAGGAACTTCCCTATCTATTAGTGGTAATTTACTTTGTTTGGCAGTACGTATTTTAAGTGAATATTTCATACAGGAAATTGCTCCTCCCTATGTTTTAAAGAAATCAAACAGAAATGAAAAGCCCGAGAGTCAGTTTTTTCAATTTAAACTTGTACCCACGCTCTCAATCTATTTTTTGGCCAGCCTGTATTTGTGCTCAGAATTGCCCTGACCCAGGTGCAAGCCCTTGCACCTGGCCTTGTTGAACTTCATGAGGTTAGCACAAGTCCACCTCTCAAGCCTGTCAAGGTCCCTTTGGAAGGCATTCCTTCCCTCCAGTGGGTTGACTGCACCAAACAGCTTGGTGTTGTCAGCAAACTTGCTGAGAGCACGCTCAATGACACTGACAATGCTGAAAAAAGAGATGTTAGACAGTGCTGGTCCCACTACAGACCCCTGAGGAACACCACTCATCACCGGGCTCCACTTCAAGCCATTGACCACAACACTTTAAATATGACCATTCCTTATCCGCTGCATGGGCCATCCACCAAATCCATGTCTCTCCAGTTTAGTGACAAGGATGTCGCGCAGGAAAGTGTCAAACACTGGTCAAATGCATCCCACTTTGAGCAAGAGGCTGGAGTAGGTGACCTCCATAGGTTCCTTCCAAACAACTTTTCTATCATCCTGTGACTAAACTGAATGGATAAATACTTAAGCACATTCAACTTTTGACTTTGCTACTACTCATTCATAAAAGAGACATGTTACTTAAATCCCCTATCTTTCATAGAATCCTTCTTCAGAAGCATCAGATGGTTCTGAATGCCTTTTATACAGAATGACTCTTTGGTTTCATGGCCAAATACTCTTACAGACTAGCTTACCCCCTTGATTATGGATTTTCATACTCAGCATAGAAAGAAATCTGCTCTGCGCTGACAGACCTGAGGACCGTAGAATTGCTCCGATCCTGCTGTGCAGAACTTGTTCCTTTGTGATAATGCATTTATATACAGATCACAAATGTTGTGAGTCTAGCATGTTGCCAGCTCAGTTAAAATGGTATCCCAAAGCAGCAGATTTGGAAGAAAACAGATGAGGCAGAATCAAACTATAACAGATCTCAAAAGTGTCTTTCTATGTTACTCATGACTGATGTCAGATTCCTGCTGCTAGAGGCAGTTGGGCCCTCTAATCCTGTTCATGAACTGATGAAATGTCCTCTTTAAATCAATCCCGTTTGTTCTCTCCATTGCTATTTAAAAGAGGTTGTTCCAGGGCTCATTCTCCTTAAAAACGTTCTAATTTTCAATGACATGCATGCTCAGATTAAATCTTCTTTCTTGTGCCAAATCAGATCTTTTGCCATAAAGAGATCTACCTGCTACCAAGGGTTGAGCATGGGTAAGAAAATTTGTTTCTTGATTGAAAATGAAAGCAAATTTACTTTTGTTCGCAAATAAACAAGAAGTGCTTTGCCACGAGTTCCAAAAGTCAAAACCAAATTATTTGTGCTTTGTCCAACACCCCTTTTTCTTTAGATTTTGTAAGTAAAACAAGACTCTGGGGAACCACAGAGCAGCAGGAAAGAAAGACAGAAACCTACTTCTGAGTTTTGGGTGGATCAGCCTCTATAGGACTTGGCCTCAGCCATGCATATGAGCTCCCATATCATCAACACAAATGCTGCAATGGCACTCTTAATGCCCCAAGTATTGCCAGTAGCCTGAAACCATACATAGCAAACCTTTCTTAGTACAGTCTGAGCTGAAGGCATCCATAGCCAATCTGTTCTCACCAGACTTTACAAATCTTGCAGGCACCTAAAAGGGTTATCTCAAGTCCTCCTCACAGTAAATAAAATATTCTTTAAAAGGCTTTTGGGGATCCTCAGGGCATTCCAGTATTGCCAGGAAGATGCTTTACCCTACCTAGTAGAGAAATACATAACAATGTGCTTTAAAAATTAAAAATTTAAAAGAATCTGAATAATTGCTTTCTGTCAAATTTTCTAGGTTGGCATCATATAATTCAAGAGTGAACCATCTCAACAAGTTCATTTGGAAATGTCTGTCTAGCCTGTGGAAAACCTATGTAAAACTGTGTACATAGCACAATACATAATGAAGTTTACACTTGCTTTGGGTTTGTCCTGAGGAATGTACAGCAATTCTGACACAGTTTCTGTCAGTGTTACCAGCTACAACATGCAGCTCAGTTGCACAGGAGTCTATCTCCTGTTCAAAGGGGAAAACAAGGACTTAAATATTTTCAGGTTAATTGTCTCAATATATTAACAGTTGGTTCTCCTTAAAAATAATTAAGTGCCTGTTTTACCAGAATTAATGAAAAAGAATATTATTAAGTAGATTTTAAAACTACAGGGCAGGAAAAAATTTCATAATGAAACCAGTGTTTTTCTATCTGCTTCTTTAGGTTTGCACAGGCTATAGTCTCAGACCACTCCCTTTTGACGTGACCATAAGAATGAATCAAAATTAAATTGATCAGGGTCTTGTACTCTGATTTGCTCAAATAATTGCATTTTTTTTCCAACATACACCAAAGGGAGCTGTGTGCACCATCGGGAGGGATATATCCTACTAGCAGAAAGACTATGGTTTATTTCAGTATTTTTCTGAATCTTGAAAGTAGAAGAAGTGACATGGTAAGACATATTTGATTATAGTACACATACACCAACCAAAAGGTCATCAAACTTGAACAGATTTGTACACAGAAAAATCTCTGAAAATTGCAAAGAGCTGCTTGAAAACTTTAAAGCAACAGAATTTCTCAGGAAAGCAGTAGTCAAGCAATTAAACACACAGTAAA
Source organism: Peucedramus taeniatus (assembly GCA_013400575.1). NCBI lineage: Eukaryota > Metazoa > Chordata > Aves > Passeriformes > Fringillidae > Peucedramus > Peucedramus taeniatus. The sequence goes on from WBNO01030055.1 coordinate 58,070, forward strand.
AACCACAATTTTTTCAGTAGGATTCTGGGGGAGGGGATTTTTTTCTGTTTGTTTGGGTTGGTTGGGGTTTGCTGTTGTTATTGGTTTTGTAGTTATTTTTATTTTGGTTTTGTTTGTTTATGTATTGGTGTTTCTGTTTGCTTGGTTTTGTTTTCTTTCCCCAGAAAACAGATTGATTTGCTTGTTTTGATTTGACTGTTTTGATTGTTTTGCTGCTTTTAGAAAAACCAAATTAGACTCAAAGCAGACTCAGAATATGAAGTATTTCAAACTGTACGTCTTCCTGTATCTCAAAGCTAAAGGCTTTGAGATTCTCACTGTGACCAGATCAGTGCACACAGCACAATGAAATTTCTGCTATGACTGTAACATAAATAACTTTCCTATTAAATTGGACGTGTGTTCAAGACTAAAGAAAGAATATTTTTCTTAAATACAAGGTAGAAAAGTGAAAAATTACAGATTTGGGATAGGAGTAAAACCAGATATTCTCAAGAGTTAAGCCTTCTTACAGATCCGCTACTGCTTCAACCAGTGTTGTCAAGGTGTCTTGATTTACCTGGGCAATGAATCTCTTACAGACTATACACCTATTTCATTACTTTCATGTATTTATATACAGAGTTTGAGGGAATCATTCTTACTACTGTGGCTGACTTACTGAGCAAAGAAGACTACAGTTCAAAAAGAAGACTGAAGTTCCAAATTGAGCTACAGAACTACACAGCAGAATAAAAACCCAACCCATCAACCAACCAACCAACCAATCAAACAAACAAAAAACTCAAACCAAAAACCAAAACCCCCCAAAAAAACCAGAAACAAAACAGAAAACCAGAAGATTTTGGTTGATACTGAATCTGTTATCTCGCTTGTTAAAAATTCAACCATGCTGCTCATTTTCATTTGTCTTGCTTTTATGTCTAGCCTCAAAATTTCCCCACAGATATCCATGCACAATCTGGCTGTATAAAAGTATGCCTCACACCAAAACAAAACTTTTTAGACTACAGTCTGCTTCTTAACATGCTTTGCCCTGAAAATTCAGAAACAATACTTGTGAATCAGTATGAGTATTATGAAGAGTCTAAAACATATTATAAAAATTCTTAAAATTGTAAGGGTAAAAGGTTTTGAATAAGTTGCATTTTTAAAGCAATATTCAATTATTAACTTTGGTATCCTGGATACCACTATTTACATTATATGGGTCAATTTCAGAAAAGAAAAATTCAGATGAAAAGAAAGAAAACAAAGAGGAAGAGAGAACTACTCTTCACTGACCAAACTGACTGATCTCCAGAGTTTACTAGAGAACTTTCTCCGAATATATAAACACTTCCACAGCACTGCAGAGGAAGAGGGGGGGAAAAATCCAAATATCATTTCCCTAACATTTTAATTTCCCTTCCACTAGCCTCCCAAGTCCATGGGGGCATGGATCTTGAGCACAAACAAAGAGGAAGGGAGAACTACTCTTCACTGACCAAACTGACTGGCAGTAGCCCTCTTAGTTATATCAAAAGCTGTGTGATACCCAGGTGAACTTAGAAGTCGTTTATTGCTCTTCTTCATTCCTTGAAGAACCAGCTTCCTCTGTTCCTCTCTTGTCCTCTAAACACCCACTGACCAAACAATTTTCTCTCAATCTCTAGGAAAAGGGTACTGAAAGTTTGTCTTTACAGGACCACAGAGGCAAAACATTATTTTCATCTTTCCCCATTGCTCTCTCAGGGCATAGCACTCCTGACTTCAAGAAAACATCAGCAGTATTCATTCACAAGCCTAACAAGAACATCCATTAGTTATACTCAAGACAGTATCATTGTTCCCTTTCTCTAAGTTCTATGTACTAACTCAATATAAGTATTGATCAAATAAAAAATTAAGTATGAGTATTGATCAAATAAAAAATTTCTACTTGAGCAGTCCTGACAGAAAGCCAGGAGATTTGCTGCACAGCAGCACAGTCCTTCCATACATGTAGCCCAAATATTGAGGTTTCCTCTGAAGTTTTGTATCCTGACAGCTCTGCCTTGGGATATGCCTGAAATACTTCTTTACCCTCTCTCTGATCTTTATTGGCTCTTCACCCCAACAGGAGACTCCAGCCTCACACTGATCCTGTTTGGCTTGCCACAGAGCATTCCGCAGCTGCAAGGTGCCACTAACATGTCTTGAGGTAATGGCCCACATTTGCAGAAAATGCTTCAGAGAAATCATGGGCCCTAAATTTATGATTTCCCTCTCATCTACCTGAACCCCAACTTTAGCCAAGTTTAATGACAAAAATCCCCTGCTCCCCCAGAATTATTAAGAAAGTATCAAATTTAGACTTAGCTCAATAATGGAAATCCTGAACTCCCACTTATACCCCAACTATGCTCAGTTAGTAAGACTCTAATCTTTATATCTATAATCTCTACTTTTTTGTTATATTTTGCTGTTAGTTTCAGGACCCAAAGCAAATATGTAAAGTGTTGCAGCACTTCAGTAAGGATAATTGTAAAAGTGGGAGTTACAATCATACTTATTTAGTGAAGCTCATCTCTTACAAGGAGTGCTTTTTAAACTGAAGACTACATCCACCAACAGCAATGCTAAAACTTGATGAACTGAAATAAAGAAAGAGGTAAATTTACACAAAATTTACTTTTGTGGAAATACAAAATGAAACATAGGCTTAAGCATTCTCTTTGAATCACCTGAGACCCACTTCTTTAATTGACTCAACATTTGTAATTGCACACAGAAAAGGAACGAGGTGACTTCTTCCTGAGCTAACAAAACATGAAGTTGTTAATGTCTAATTTTGAACTCTACCTTTGTGCTTTGGCAGACCAGAAGACAGAGCTTGACAAACTGGACTATTTATCCAGACAAAAATAGCCACTCAGCTGTGCTTTAGTGCCATTTTCTGTCACACCAGCATGACAGCACTAAGTGTTTAGTTCAAATAAGTGGTTCCACGTCCTCTGATAATACAACATGGTTCCAGCATTCTGTTCACTACAATTTCAGGTCCATAAGGGGTGGCACAAGACAGCTCAGTATTCCCAGAGATTTTCAAACTGTGGTGCATGTGTTCTATTATGCACTCAACCCGTCTGGTCCATTTGGACTGGATTCACCAGGGAATACAATTAGCTGGCCATTTTATTTACACAACCCAGCCTGCCAATTTGTCTGGAGCTTCAGTTATTTTTTATTTTTCTCTTTCTTGCAGTTTTGAATTATTTCTGATGTGGCAACTATCTGTAGCACAGATTCTTCTTCCACCGGGCATTAGTATGTAAGGCAACCAACTGTTGGGGGACTTGGGGCAGTCAAGATCTTCAAATTTGAAGCAGCAGTTATTTCCTCAACAAACTCAAGTACACTGTTCTTTTAAATGAGCCACTAAATAAAACTTCTTCTTAATGTGCTGCCAAACAAATAATGGAGAATACGAACGAACAGCAACAGACAATGGCATACAAACACAGGGCAATGAATTAATTCTGCTCCCTACTGCACAACTAATCAGTGCTCCCAAAGCAGGGCCCTATTGCTGCCCTGAAGACCAGAATTTGGCATAGGCTATTTAGTGTTTTAGGAAAGCAGACAAATATTCCAAAAAAATGAGATATGAAATGATCTTATCCAAAGGACACAGAACTTAAATAATCTCATCAAGCCTCACAGAACCACCATTGTCACTGCCTTTGAGATATACCTTCCAAAGTTCTGTTAGCACATACAACACAAATATTTAATGTCAAAAAATAAGACCAGGCATAAAAAGAAACATAAAAAATCACACATTTAAATACGCTCATTTGAAATGGTAAATATATGAAAATATTATGTGCTTTTTCAGACAAGAAGGCTCATATATTACCGGTTTTATGATGCCAAATATTTTCTGCCAAAGTCTTCACTATTCTTTTCTTCCTCTGCCTCTGCCTCTCTCCTCCTGCATCAAAGAAAAATCTCTCAGCCTCGATTTTTATCTCGAGGCAACACAGTCTCAAAATGTTTCACACAATTAAAAGGAAAGCTTAGTAAAATTGAATCACCTTTCATTAAATATGGATTTTTTTCTCTGCTGCTATTCAAAACAAAATGTCCGTCTTTCAATTTGGCTAATGACTTTAGTTACCTTTTTTCCAAAAACATGCTACCCCTGGACAAGCCCATAAAATATGCCCTAAGGTATTCTCTTGCCAAAAGCTTTTCCCATAAGCTTTTCCAGCCATCTTCAAGAAACTTACTGGGGTTTTGTAATGATTTATAATTAAAATTTGATATGAAACTTCTGGCAACATACCTATAAAGAATTCAAATTATTAAAAAATAAAGTCGTAGTATACATTGCAAACACAAAATGACTGATGAGATTACATAACATCTCTCATAACTGTAAAAGTTTCTATTACTGTAAGTCTTTTTGTGAGAAATAATGAGTCAAACTGAAACTATCACCAAAAAAGGGTTAAATTAGAAAACATTATCCATGCATTTATGGTGATAGCTACAAACTCGCTAGAGTGCATGAAATGTTCACTCTGCTCACCAACACCATCAAGCACGTTCCTATTTACATTAAGAGGCTTGAAAGCAAAAACCAGATCCTTTATGGGAGTACTTAGCTCAAGGGTCCCCTATTCCTCAGGCCAGTCCATGGTCTCCTGGAGTGCTTTCCCAAAACATTGAATGTTACTAGCTCCCCTCTCAGGGAAGTAGAAAGTCCTAAAATCCCTTCTCTCTATTCTGTAACTTCATATTGCATATTTGTTTGGTGGACTGACATAGTAGTTAGAACAAATACTGCTGCTGGGTTGAGAGCATCTATGAAGCTACAGGAGGAGAGGGGGACACATTGTCAGGAAAAATGAAGTGGTTGCCTGGTCACTGTGGCAGAGCACACTGAGGTGCTGTCCCGTGAAGGAAAGGTCTTAAAAGCACTGACAACATACCATTATCAAGAAATGCATCACTTAATATCTTGCTTTTGCAACTTCATCAATACCATTGCAAAGACATGTTCTAGAGTTTTAATTAACTGCTGGTAAATTTTACAGATTTAGGGAGACTAGATTTTGGGGTTCATAGGAGTTTTTTACAAAGCACACTAAACAGATCATTGCTTTCATAAAATAGGACACCTCAGCAATAAACAGGAAAATTTCCAGAATACACTTAACAATGTATAAAAACATCTGAATGCTAGTTCATGGATCAGGATAGTAATTGTCTTTGTTCTCCCCTCAAACGGAGTAGAAGTCCTAATACATTGTATTGCTGGAGTAAGATTGGTGGAAGAATTTGTGCTCCCACACCAAAAACTAGAGCTGTCTGGCCACTGTAATTACTGCTGGCATATAGGGTTCATGTAATTTCTTCAACAAGACTGGTAGTAGTTATCTTAAGAGCTGTGTGATGTCCTGGTGAACTTGTAAGTCATTTAAGGCCTTTTGTTCCTTGCTGAACCTGCCTCCTCTGTTTCTCTCGTCTTCTACATGCACAATACTAAGATCAGAGAACACCTATTCATAGGGCCTTTTGTATTTCTGGCTGATGAAGGACAATCCCTTGGCAAACATAGAACAGTTACATCAGAAAGACGATATAAAAAAATCAGCTATTGTTAAAAGGTAATACAGTAAAAAAGCCAACAAGTTAATAAGTGCCCAGAATGTCCAAATTTAGATTTTCAGAAAACTCTGAAATAATTATATCTGCCCTTAGGCCATTTGCCTGAGTACAACTGCACACAGTGAGTGTGGAGGACACTTTTCAGAGCCTGTGACTGTGAAGAGCAGACCATTGGGTACGTTGGTCACAGGCAGGAGGCAAAAAAAGTCTGCTTAAGAGAGGATGGAAGAACATAAAGACAGCTGCTAAAGGTAAGCAGAGTTTACCCTGCTATTGGACTTTCTAAAGCAATGATGCTGGTACGGCTCCTTCCCAAGCAGTTGAGAAAGGTGCCTTAACACAATTTAAAAAATCAATCCAACCACATAAAGATGGTTTACAGAGTACCTGAATGGTAACTTTATTCCATTTCTACTTGAGAAAGTAAACTCTGGGCCAAGATAAACTGACAAGGGACAAGTTTTCTCCTACAGTACAAAACAAACCAAGTCAAAGCCAAGGTCAGAAAGTCAAAAAGAATGTGTCCATTTCTATCTCTATACCTGAATGAAATTGTTGAAGCAGTTTCTCTTCTGCATGAACATCAGACTAGAAGTTCAACACACTGCACCTCCTGTGCAAATTTCATTCAACATTGACAGCTTGACCATTTCCTAGATTGCTTACAAGGATTTCTTTTTAATTTATAAATACAAGTTTACTTTTCACTTCTGCAATATACTAGTTTATGCTTAGAAGAAATAGTCTATCCATGTCTATCCACCAAATCCATGCACACATTTGGAAACATTTGGGGTTGCTTAAGGTGCTCTTAGTTTTGTATGTAGAACAGCAGGGTAATTTAAGAACTTATTTGAAAGGCATTTATCTGGTTATGTGGTTTCTGCTGCAGTCTCCAGACAGGGAAAGTGAGGAAGGGAAATAAAAAACAACAGTTGTCATTAATAAACACACCCAATTTATTTCGTGGTTTGTATTTCTGCGTTCTAGGTTTGAGCATGTAAAGGGGATCTGAAACTTCTGAGAATTTTTCCTCAAAGAGATTGCACACTTCTGTGTGCTGCTTGAAAGGGAAAAGATAGTTTTCCCAGCGAAAACAGAATTTAGTTTTATAAGTTTTATCAAGAAATTTTCCAGGTAATATTAAAATAACAAAAATATTAACATCTTAATATGAAAAATACAATAACTTTCCTTTCAAATGTGGGTCAAAATTACTTTTAACATTTACAATATGAGCTGGAGAGAAAATGATAAATTTCTAGCTAAACATTTAGCAATATTCTTTAAAGTTTTTTGTATTTCAGACAGATTATACAAATCTTAAACATCATTTAATTCCTACACACCTTAATAGTTTTATGTATTTCCCATGGACACTTTTGTCATCATTCATCATCAATTACTCAACTGCATCATAACTCACTCTCTCTCAATCTCAGTTTTTTTTCTGTAAAACAGATAACACCCATATTAACATTTGAGGAATGAGCCTAGTTCTTATGAAATAGTAAGAGAATAAAAGAAAGTCCTTTGTTAAGTTTTTGCTGGAAATACAAAAGAAAAAAAACCCAGCAGCACACAAAGAAATTATACAAACCACCTTTCTAAATGTATTTGAACAATCTGGAGATTCGTTAGTTGAAAACAAGAAAGTATTTCTGGGCCTCTGGTAATTTTAATGGTTAAATGACCTAGGTGTGCCCCCGTAAAACTCATAGAATACTAAATTCTTCATCACTATTGCCATCACAAGAGGAAACCAAAAACTTGACATTGACACATACAATATCTGGTAGTCCAGAAATCAATAAGAGCAGTGACCTGCTTTCAACTGAAAAGCAGGAAAAATCTCTCCCAAAGGTCTTAGTGTCTGTATGTCCTTCCAGCAAACCATCAATATATAAGAAAAATGTAGAAGCCTCAAATGTGATGATAAAATGAACAGAAGTGAAAAAAACACTCGTTTTAAGCAAGTATGATTCAGACTTATTTACACTACTAGTTGGGTTTTTTCATACTGCAGAAATCAGAAGTGGTCTGGAATAAATGACAGACGAAAGAGAAACTGAATGAAAAGGTGTTAAGAAGAGGTTTTGGCAAAACCACCTAGCCAGAGCAGCACAGTACTTACAGAATTACAGTAGTCTTCTGACTAGAGGTGTGTGAAAAGGTAGGAGGGTATTTCTGATGTACATCAAACACAGTAAAAGCTAAAGTGAGACCTCAAAGCTCTTTTTCTCTTCTGAAACTGGTTATGAATTTAATTATGCAGAAACAGAACTAGTTTGTGCACATCTTCTTCTTCTGGAGGTCTTGCAGATCCTTCCTAATAAAATGGTTCCTTTACAGTAGCAAAGCCTCCAACTCCAAAGAGTTTAAGTATACTAGTACTTGCTGCTCTCCCTTCACTGCAGACTCCAGCTCCTTCCTGAGTGAATGCACTTCTTTAAAAAAAACAAACAACTCTTCTCACAATATGCTCATCCTTTCCCAGGGTTTATTGCCAAATTCAAAAGCCTAATTGCTGTTGTGAACCGCGAGGATATCCAAACTGAGTGGATTGAAAGATTACCTTTTCCCCTCCTCTACTCTCTCTAATTCATCTGCAGATTTTCTCCCTCACTGATGTGAGTATCTTTTGTGGAGGATTTTTCCTTTACAATAAAGCCAAAAGTATTTCTTGATTTCCAAAATGATTGTTACAGATCGACACCAATTCTGACTTTGTATTTGACATTAGCATTGCTCTTTAAACCAAATTTTGTAGTTTCTCAGCAGTAGCACCACATTTCTTTAATGCTTATTGACATGCAGGTCAGTAGCCAGTGACATTTTTTTTTTAATGACTGTATTCTTTTGTTCTCTTTGCAGTACCCGCAAGGACTTGAATGACAGAAAGTTCATTTTTCTCCGAATGAACATCTGATTAGAGTAGCCCATGCTTTACCCCCCTTTGGGAGACACGCTGTCAGCCAGCAAAGCCATGGTGGTCATGGTAGCTGTCACTGCATATCCAACAGCTGCTCCGTTACACATTCCCTAACCTGGCAAGGACCGTGCCGCAGAGATTCTGCCGCTTTTCCCCACCCGGGCTCTGTGTTGCCCTGGACCTGTCCCTCCGGCAGGCAGGCTGGCCAGCAGCTCTGCCTGCAGCTGCTTCCCACCCTCCCAGTGCTGGTTCATCACAGCAGGAGTTCTCCCAAAGGTGCTTTCTATGGCCTTGGACCTGGAGTGAGTGTCACTCTGCCAAGGAACCAGAACTCCTCTAAGCTTGCAGCTCCTTAACCTGTGTGGTACTCACATTGTGCAGAGAAAAAAAAATTATGCTGAAGTGGACATTTTGAATGATTTATGTTCAAGGCAGAACATGGCTTGATGAATAGAAGTCAATCAAATGGACTCTGCATGCTGCCCCAATATCAAAAGGACTATGTCAGTGCAGTAGCCATGCTCTAGCCGAGCGCTAGCTCAGAACATGGGCTAGGTAAGACAGAATGCAATGCAAATTGCATTCAATAGATGGATGTCCTAACCATCATGTGTAGAGTCATTTCAGTTTAATGCTAAAGAGTTCAAAATGTTATTTTAATTACCCAAAACTAGGTACCGTAATATTTTCTTTGGAACAATCCTTTACAATTCCATCTTTGTTGATAATGTGATTAGAACATAAGATATAGATAATAGAGATATATCTATTATAAATATAATATAATATAATATAATTATTATCTATTATCATGAGATATATATAATAGAGCTTAAACTGCCACCACAGCTGGTTACAACTTCCTGGAGGGACTTTGCACTAATGGTGGGTATCCCGGTTAGGATTGTATTCTGTGTCTCTCACATATGAGTAGTCCTGTGTTCCACAACAAAATCCAGAACTGAAATCAATGTGAGATATTCTTAAACATTATACTGTTCTAGAAGCCTGAAGGTATAGCAAACTGTTTTAATTTTTTTTTAAATTAACATATATTCCTGCTTGGGTAAACCATACAGAGCTTAAAAAAAATAAATTCAAAATTTTCCATAATTTTTCGGCTAACGGAATTGTGAGTCAATTCAAACAATATGAGAACTTAATTACAATGGTACTTATGTACTATTAATATTAATATCTACCATCCTTTTTGTTACAGTACAAATATATTTAAATACTTCTAAAAGGTAGCATCAATGCACATACAGTATTTTTAATGACATTCCAGGTTCTGGATTCCTTTGTATTGCGAATTATGAGTGAATGGCTAAGCACTTAATATGAAATGATTGTAAAAGTTGTATCTGCAGAAACTGCAGTTCAGCCACACACCTGATTAATATTGCACAGCTGTCAATGGTGGTACAAGATCAGATGTCACTCACCAACCAAACCTTTTTATATAAAAAAGTAAATCAAAACTTTCATGGACAACAAAGGATGGCAAGAAAGGCAATTAACACAACAAATTTGGAGATGAATTGTGATGAAAACTAAATTATATTAACGAACTGAAGGACAGTGGATAACATTATAACCATGGCCTACTGATGGATTTGAAATTGGAATCCTAGCAAGAATAGCATTTGCCAGAGATGATAAAGTTTTCTACATACTGCTTCTACTCCTGCTAAAATTGACCAAAAGTGATCCTTATGTGTTGCAAAAGGCCAAGCTGTCATATTGTAATAGAGAGCAAAAGAATAAAAAAATGTTTTTCTATGCATATCAATGGAAGAAAAGATGTAACATTAAGATACTGTACTTACAGTATATATTTCTCAAATGAAAAACTAAGAAGTATAACAAGAAGGTGGAAGAAGAACTTGTTAAGAACCCAATAAAAACATACTAAAAAACATTGTAATTCTCTAAAGGTGCTATGATTTCTCCATCTAACTTGGCTGTCCCCATTTTGTTAGGATTTCCTCTCTGAGGAAATCAATACTAAGCTATGCAAATTTCACATCTTTAAAATTCCTTTTATAAGCAGCAAGAAAGGACGGTCAGAATAAACAGAACTTTTATTTCTATAAATGCCAGCACAGCACATAGATACCCAAGTAAAAAAGAGTTATCCTGACATTCCAAATGCAGTGTTTCTTTAGAACTCAGGGGTTAAAATCTGGCTGTTACTCCTAATCTGCTGCTCTGCATCAGAAAATCGTGAAATTCAAACTTTGACATCCCTTTCTACAGCTTATCCCAGCATGGGAACTGATTCATCACACACTGCAATCAACTTTTTGGTACTTAACTGAATAGAAATTATGATACTGAGGGAGATTTGTGTGTTCATGTCATAGAACACAGTGCTCATAAAAAAAATTTGGTTTATCCACTGCAGGGATTCAGTTAGATTTCCAAATACCCATTCAATATAAAGCACAAAAAGACTGAGAGGATGGGCGTTTTATTGTTTTCTTTGCCTTTCTATTTCTCTATGTTTGTTTATGTAACTGGTCATTTTTAAATGGATTGTCTTCCATCACAATCCTTTGACTTACCAGAGATATCAAATCTGCTCTCCCATAATTCTGTAGTAGAAGTTCTGGGAAATCTCAGAAATGTTATGAACTTTACTGAAAGTTTAGAGCACTGAATATTCTTTTCTTTAAAATGTGAATTAGTCACTGAAATTAAATAAAAGGTGTTCTAAAAATTGTATGTGTGTGTGGGGAATCTCCAAGAAAGAATGAATTTGAAAATATCTGACCAAAAATCCCTGCTTTCCTGAGTTGATTAACACTTAGTCCTGGTTATGTAAAAACATGACAGAAAGCTAAAATTTAAAGTTACACTTTCTTTTGACACATCCCCATTCAGTCATGTCTGATGCTATGCTCCTTTCTAATTCTGTACAGTAAGTCAGAAAGAGAATAATATATCTGCATATATGAAACTTTTACTGCATTTCACATATATTACCAATGTATATTGGTAACAGACAGGCAGTAGATGTTTTCATGCTTAATATGACATTTGTAATGGCTTCTTGCTCTCTTTGCCCTTATTTAATTCTGCTTGTTAGGCCATTTCAATTGTTTACACTGCAAAATTTTTGGAACAGATATGCTAACAATGCCTGAAAAAACAGACTCAAATTCCTCATACTGATAATAATATTCCTCATAATAATGCACAATGATCAGAATAATTCTGAATAAATAGTAAATAATAAAAATAGTAAATCCATAATCCAACATTGCATCTTATTAGGAAAACTTGAGAAATACAGGATACACCTTAACTACGTATTTAATTGGAGAGCAAAGAGAGAATTATGAAATCCTAAATCGTAGTATCTGTATTCAACTCTCAGTTTCAGTTTACCCTAAATTAATATTGTTATCATTGTCACAGAAGCTTCAGAACTGTCTAGCACTTCCTAGATCTTAAAAGATTTGTTTTACTAATTTTGCCAGGGGTTTCTATTGAGTATCCATTTCTGTCTCAACGTTCAATTACATTACTGTCCTCAATTACATACATGTCCTCATATAATTTTCAGTTGTGAGTAAAGTTTGAACACTGGTGGTAAAGCAAAGGACATGGTTAATCAAATGCTTTGCAGCAAAGAACTTGAATGTAGAAGTTGTCAGGCTCTTATGGCCTCCTAAATGCAACTGGAATCAATGGGATAAATCCCTTGAGTTTTCACCTAGATTCTGTGTATTACAACATATCACAATAATCAGTCCAAAACATATCTCATGATTCTTTAGACAATGCTATGGTTTGACACATCAGCAGTGACCAACCCTTGCTGGACCCCCACCAACCAGCCATGAGAACTGGAGTCACCCAAAGCCTGTATTACTTACTGATGCAAATACCCCAGGCAGGGAATTAGGTACACACCAGAATCAGATTGCAGAGAAATACACTCTGACAGCTGAGTTTTCAAATCAGATCTCCCCTGCATTCAGCACTCACTTGAATGAATGTCAGTAGGTGAAAGTACAGCAGCTATAAAACCACACTCAGCAACACAAAAAATGAGATGAGAAAGGGAGATGAGGGTAGAAATAACATTCGTTTGCAGGTACAATGAGAATTTATCTTTTAGCTCAACAATATGGGACATTACAATTTCACTGCCTTCACCAATAAGTCTCCTGTACTCACAAAGAGGCAAATGCTTAACTGCACAACATAGATAAGATACTAGGAACTAAGAAGCTGATTTTCAAAGCAATGGATGAACACAAATAAGCATGTAAGAGAGACTTTTTTTCCCTTACTGAATTTCAGGTTATGGAGTTATATGACTGCCAATTCTTCCTCTCGACAACATCCATATCTCAGTAACTAAAACCTCAGAATCAGTGCTGGTCAGTTGAGGTTCCTTAGTAGAGTAGTGTTAAACTTAAAGTCACATTGAATTTTCCAGACTGGTGAATATAGAGAAGCTAAGTGTTCAGTGTTATTATTGTTGCATCACTTATGCACCTAAAAACTAAAGAGGAGGGAAAAGATTTTACAAAAAATATGTTCTGACCATATCTATCTTGGGGTAGAAAACATCTTCCTCTACTCACATTCTGTTTATCAGACTTTAAGCATCAAGTTTGAATTAGAAACAAATGCAGGATAGATATCCAAATGTAAATGTTAAGGTAAAAATCTCCATATCTTCGATTGCATTTTTTATTTCAAAAAAATAAAGAAAAAGACAACCAACCAAAGACTTCTCAACAATATAAACTAAGTAGGTATGCAAATATAACATCATAGATAATTATGTAACACTGTAAATCTGGTTGGATATGTGTGAGGATTTACTGTAAGTTAAACACTGAGAGCTTGGTGCATGCAAAAAGAAGCCATCTGCTGACAGAAAGATTTTTCGAGATAGCATGAGGATCACTTTCAGCAATGACATTATTTCTCTTTCACTTCAGCATTTGGCTCAACATACATTAATAAGTAGCTTTTGTTTCCACACCTTTTTCTTCTGCCCTGATGACTCGGATCTTATAATTTCCAATGATGACAATCCAAATGTAGAAGTATGGATTGTAATTAGGCTTAATTTCCTGAATTATGAGTAGTGTTATGATCTCAAGTAATCTGAATGGACTATTAATTGAGAAGCTTGATCTTCAGAACTCTAGTCTATCACTAGCATTCCTCCACAGTGCCAAGCAAACTGCTTAAGCTCTTTGTGAAGGTTTTTTCCTATCTCTAAGGTTATTTGTGGCTTAGAGATGAAAGAAGCAACTACTGCAGTTGTACCTCAAGGCAGAATGGTGATCCTACATTGCATAGGTGTGCCCTATGGGAAGCAAACATTTCCAGAACTAAAGAAAAAGACAATGATTCTTAGGGGGCTCAACCAGCAGTTAAGAGGATTTGTATCTCTAAGCAGGGATTTACTAAACAAAATGAGTATGTACAAACAAGACTAGCACTTGAACAGGACTGACTATGTAGTGCATTTCAGTTATTAAAGGCTTACTCTTTCTTTTCTGTACTTGTAATACAACTCCTGACACCTAGGGTGGAGCTGTAACCTCTGTCTGCACTAAAGAATGGATTGGAAAGTACCTTAGAATTTCAGAGCTTGCCTCCATAGAGATGCTCTGCTGAGGAACAAAAAACCCAAACAAATTAAAACCATACCAATGAGTGATTAGGACATATTCAGGCTAGTACTGATGGAAAGACAGCAAGAGGGCTCATGTGCCAGCTCACATACCTAGAGGACTGCACCACGGTAGTTACTGTGGCCTAGAAGCCACACTGAACATGGAACCATTTCTTTTTTAACATTTATCATCCAGGATTAGCCCTTCCCTGTGTGTCACATTAAAAAAATGGGAAAGAGTAAAGCAAGAGAATAGCTAAGCAGCTTTTCAAAGAATATCATGAAGAGAAATAAAACTTATGACTGGATGCAGAGCTGCAAGGAGGGAAAATGAAAATCCTAAGCTCCAGTAATGACTCAAATAAGTTTCTAAACAAAACTTGCAATACAAGTGACAGTCACCCTATAGTTGTTGTGAATGTATTCAGACAGAAAAGCATTCTGACCACAGCCTGAAAAGTAACTGTTCTTGTAAGCAAGGTAAATCAAATGAAAGCTTATTAGCCTGCTTTGTTTTGGTGGTGGACCTTCCCTTCCTTTTACGCTACTGAACTAATAATACCTAAAAATCTTAATGACAGTCAAGTGATCTACTCCTGCTACAGAATTTATAACTTTGGGATACATCTGAATCTGTTGATGTGAAAGACAAATTTTTAGGAAACAAAAGCCAGCGAAAGAGCATGCTCTTGTGTGCAGACTTCAGAAAAGAAATGGAACTGTTTTTCACTTTATCAATCAGATCTAGTAGTGACTAGCAAAAAGAATTATTATTTGATGCAATTTTTCTACTTGAGCAGATGGTCAGCTCCCTATATACAACTTCAGTGACATCTTGCTAGAAACAGAAAGTTTTGGTAGTCACCCTGATTAGATGGTCCCAACTGCCCTGAAATGAGTGGAACGGTCAGGCTCATGAAGGGAAAGATTTCATTTTTGGTGAAGTGGTAAGAAACAGTCCACAGGACTCAAGATAGGCACTGCCACCACAGAGCTTGCCACCTAGAAACATGCCAGTGTTCTTTGAAAGCAAGAGAGAGGCCACGGCAATGCAGTGCCAGTGCCTGCACTGCTAAAAATACTGCAGAAGTCTCACATCACTTATGTGAGACTTGACAGGCTGCAGGTTCAGAGGTCTGCAAAACACTAGCATCCACTAATATCCAGAACAGGTCGAATTAGGTGTCCATAAGACAGGGCAGAAATTGTTCAATATGCTTAATGCTTCTTCCTACAGCAACAGATTCTGCTGTAAAGCTGTCCTATCCTTAAATAGATATATGGATGGGTTTAATTCTGTAGGGGGAATAAATACAAAATGCTGCAACTTGTATAACAGAAAGACACTAAAACTCCTCCTTCATGTTTTTCCCTCTTCTGGAAGATGTCTCAAATCAGTGAAAATCTCAGATGGCAATTGTAAATAGGGCCCTCAACAACCTTGCAGTGACTTCAGTAAGAGTACTTTCCCTCCAGAAAAGAAGGAAACACCTCTTTGATTCTAAATATTCTCATTTAAAGCTCCCCCACATCTCACACCTATGAATGAATGTATTTCACATGGGAAAGCTTAGCAAAGACCACAACCCTTTATTGGAAGCTGTATTTCATGAAACAAGATCAAAAACGTCAACAGCGAACAAACATATCTAAGAGGTACCACTTGAAAATAAGCCTTTGAACTCATTTGACCAAGGCTATTGTTTAAAAAAAAATCACACCTGTGTGCAGACAGATAGGCTCTCTTTATCTGGTAAAAACAAGGTGTGGAGACCCATGGGACAGATAATTAATCTCTATTGCTATCTATAGTTTCTTTGCTAACATTGTCTTGGTTGAAGTGTGAAAATATGTTCACACTTTGGAAAATGGGCGATTAGCTAATCAAATGACAATATGAATCTCAGAAACAGAGACATTACTGTAACCTAACACCACTACTTCTGACTATATAAGGTTTTTAAAATTTTATAAGAAAAACATTCTCTCAAGCATCCTTCAAGACTATAGAGGCAGTTATCCTATCTTCCCCACTGTAATAATCAGTGCAGAAATTGTGACCACCATCATCAGTATATTTCCACTACTGCACCCAGTATTTTACCCTCAGGAAATTAATTGAAGGGAGTATTTTCTTTGTATAGACAAATTCCAAGAAACCGTGACAGAGAGATGACATAAGCAGCACCAAATAACCAGGGGCACTAAAAACTAAAAACTGTTCTGTTAGGGCCCTGTTAATAGCAGTTGTGTGTATTAAGTAGTACTGGTCTCACAGCAGTGCCCCAGGAGATGTCCCAATTAAGCAAGTTTACCGGGTAAGTGTCTCAGTTAAACGAAGCATACTGTACAAACTTGTATCAAAGTGCTACATGGCAAAAGCCCCACACACTTCAGCACAACTTCACAGGGCTGCCCAAGTTGTGCAAGATTCATATTAAAAAAGATCTGACTGAACACAAATTGCATACTCCAGATGTCATTTCAAAACTCTCTCCTGGGATAAGATACAAGTTAGACCTCATGTTTAAGGAAGACCCACTTTGCACTTTTTTTCTTTTTTTTTAATTTTAATTAAACCATCTCTTTATACCCGTGGATGCTCCTACAGGATGTAGTTCATTTTCACAGGCACTTCCACATTAATGAAGTAAACTTATCTTTTCTCTATATAAGTTGATGATCTTATTAATACCAAGACTGCATTTAAAGCATGAAGAACATGTATTTACAAAGTAAATAAGAAAATAGTTTTCCTGTGTCATTGAGTCAGCCATTGTGCCACTTCCTGGGATCACTGCACCGGGTCTCAAGTCAGACACAAGACATTACTCCTAATTTAAAGCCCTTTATGAACAGTTTCTACCTTACTGTCTTAAGCCATTCCTGCTCTGCATAATGTCAGCCTCATTCACTCATCTGTCAAGATAACACTTTCTCTGATACTTTCTCATTTCTGATAATTTCTACTAGCCCCAAACAGCATGAGACTATTATCAGACTCATAGCTGCATATGCCCTCCCTCAAAAACTATTTCTGACCCTCAAATCTCCAAAGCTGTTCTATCAACTTTTTTTCCTTTGTTCTTATTTTCTCAAGCTGTGTCTTAGTCCCTTTTGCACTTCTCAGTGTTCATCATTCTTGTCTGTCAGACTTGGAAATAAAACTCCCAGAAAGTCCTGTTTCTACTTTGCAGATCTGTTACTGGAAGAAGCAGCAGCAGAGGACAACTTCTCCAAGCTACAAAGCTATTGGACATTTATTTTTGCAGGTATTGTTTCCATGGAAGAAGCAGCAAAGTTCTGGCCTGAAATGGATCAAATTAACACATGGAGCTGACATGTAAGTTCAAAGATCTTCATCAGTAAAAGAAATCTTCAGAGTTCTAATTTTGCAGGGCACATATAAAATAGCAGCAGCCAAGAGTTTAAGAGCAGCAAAAATTACTAACTTAAATAATGCCTTTTTTAAAAAAACTCAACTTACTTTGAAAGCATACATTTCCCTTTTTTTGGATCTCATGCAGAAAGCTCCTCTTTGTATCATGTGTTTTCTTGTGTTTTGTCTTTGTAGATTATATAAGAACTCTTTGCAGATTGGCTGGTATCTTTCTTTTTTAACACTTTCTTATACTCATTGAAGAAATGGCACAGCCAAAATCCCTTAATAAAACAAATACAAATAAATTGGCATGTTGCATTTGCATTGCTTTGTTCAATTAAAATTCTCAAAGCAGTTTATAAACATTAACTGAAGTGGTATAGCTTAAAGTTACAGAAAACAATTTTAATATTCATATTTTACTCTAAGGAAGGTGATCAAACTTGTGGTTAAAAAAAGCATAAAGGCACTTAATGGTATAAAGCAGAAATGCTCCAGATCAGTAAGGCCAAAAGCATTCATGTGGAAGATTTTGCCTACATCACGCTCTACTAATTTCTGTGAATGTATCAATGCGAAGAACTTGTCTGTGTGGCCTCAAGTTGAAACAATGTATTTCCTAATAAAGAGACTAAATTTTCATATGGGGAAAATAATGTCAATCTGGGGAAAAACTGCACTTGAAACTTTGATGGAAAATAATTTTAATGATAAATAACATAGCATCATATAAATTCCTTCTACTGAATTTTCTAGACTGCTTATTATCTTCCAGATGTATACAATCTGGAAGTTTCAGGAAAGGTTCCTGGGCTTCTCACTTCCCTGAGAATGTAATGCTTAAAACTCACCTTTCCACTGAACAGAAAGTAACAATGCCAGGTAACAGAGGAAATGCTACATTTGCAAGAATTTTTGCAGCCTCTTGTAAGAGGCTATTGCATAAAATGACAAATCTCTCATATCACTTGTCAGTCTAAAATGTAAAAGATAGGAAAAGAGGATAGGCCTTCTGAAAATTCTGGCTTGTATTTGTGAAAACAAGTCCCGAGTTTCAGATATGTCTCCTTACTTCTCACTTCTCCTAATTTCTAGGGAATCACGTTCTTGTGTTTTTAAGTGTATTACAATTTCTGACAATTGATCACTTTTTAAAATAATTTTTTACTCCATGTTTTGTGTCCCGAAGTGGTTATTCTTGCCTCATGCAAATAATAACTAAAGGCTGGTCATTTAAATATATTGCAGACTCCTAACTTAAGAGTTGCAGGTGGGACATTACATTTCCTGATTCCTCTGTCAACCGTGCTGCTGTCACAGGAATGTGGTTCCAGCAACGCTGATGCTTGAGAAGAGACCTCTTGCCCGCTGACTGGGAAGCCCTTTTAACGGTCAGAAACCAACTCATCGGTAAAAACAGCCACCCATTAAATTCTCATTTGCCACTTCAAGTCCTTGCTGTGGAAGCCTCGCACCCCAAGGGCTGGAGAATGTGACACCAGTCCCTGTCAGAGGCTGCACGCGCACACGCACACACACGCACACACACACACACAAGCTTCCCTGATGTTCCCCAGGAACCTGGTACTCCAGTTCTGGGCTCCTCAGTATAAGAGAGACATGGAGCTCCTGGGGTGGATCCAGAGGAGGGCAATGAAGATGAGTGGGAGACTGGAGCATCTCTCTTACGTGGAAAGAATGAAGGAGCTTGGCCTGTTCAGTCTCGAGAAGAAACAGGGCACCTTATCAATGTATAAAAATATCTAAAGTGGGGGTGCCAAGAGGATGGAGCCAGGCTCTGCTCGGTGGTACCGAAGAACAGGACTAGAGACAACCAGCAGAATCTGATGCACAGGAAGTTCAACCTGAACATAAGGAAGAATTATTTACTGTGTGGGTGACCACGCACTGGAACGGCTTGCCCAGAGAGGGTGTGGAGTGTCCCTCACTAGAGATACTCACTCCAGAACGATCTGGACGCAATCCTCTAGGACGACCCTGTTTGCACAGGTAGGCTGGACCAGAAGACCCACTGCGGCCCCTTTCCAACCTGACCCGTTCTGTGGTTCTGTGATCCCTCGGTGACTCAAAGAGTATGAGCCCACCCACGGTCCCTCGGCGCCGCTCACCGCGGTGACGGCCCAGTCACGGCGCCCCAGGGCCGCCCCGCTACTCACATGCCCACACGCACGGCACCCTTCGCCCTCAGCGCCCCCGGTGCCCACACGCACAGCACCCTTCGCCCTCAGCGCCCCCACCGCTGGTGCCCACACGCACAGCACCCTTCGCCCTCAGCGCCCCCACCGCTNGACGGGCGGGCGGGCGAAAAAGCGGGAGGGAAAGAGGGAGGGAAGAAGCGAGGAAGGCGAAGCGGCAGAGTGCCCCTCAGACATACTCACTCACTTCACCCCCGCCCTCCTCTCCCCCCCCGCCGCTCGCCTCGCCAAGGCTTCCTGTGGGAAACCCCCGTCGCTTTCTGCTCTCCCCTCACGCCCGCCGGAGAGGGCGGTGGCCTGGGCTGCGGCGCACCGCCGGTGGGTGCTGGGAAGGGCCACCCTGGGGGGCTCCTCCCCGGCATCCGCGAGGTTCCCGGCGGACTAGGACGTTCCTGCTGCCCTCAGCGGGCTCCCGGCGCCACCCCCCTGTTTCCCTGCTTGCCGCTCTACTGCTGCCGCCGTGACCTGCAGCGGCAGGACGCGGGGCGAAGGCGCCCAGGCGCCCGCGGGTGCCTGCTGTAGCCTCTGTGGCTGTGTAATAAACAAAGGCAAAGAACCAAGATTATGTGGTCCTCGGAAGCCGAGGACCTCTGCTACCGAGATCTTGTCCGAATGGTTATAGACACGTGTCCACAGGAGTGAATGTAAGCCCGTGGCCTTTATACCCATGTAGTGTTCACTCGTTGTGCCCAGAGTTCCCGACCAGGTGCCTTCGGTTTGGTGTCTTAAGAGGCCATTCCCTTCAGCTAATACAAGGTCTTGAGTCTCCCGTAGGTGGTTGTGACCTGCAGTGGTTGTGGCTGTACACTTTGGTCCCTGCCGCCTGTGGCTGCTTCTCCGAAAGCCGAAGGATGCTGGCTCTCGGTGTCTGATGGAAACCTGTCTTGGATCTGGGTTTCCAGGCCTTGCAAACAAGGCATTCATAGAGTAGTCAAGTTCTGGGTTTATTGAATATATCCTCTAAGCATTGGTCTGTTACTCAATTAAGAAAGTGTTATAAAACTTACCATGGCATTTCAAGTGGTGGATGTTCATCCACAGTGTAATTTCACTTCCCAGTTGGCCTTTGGAAAAACCTAGTTATTACATTAGTTAATTCACAGATTCACAGAATATGCTGAGTTGTAAGGGACCCACAAGGATCATCAGGTTTGACTCTTAAGTAAATGGTTCATTATGGAATCAAACCCACAACCTTGGTGTTATTAGCAGCATGCTGTAACCAACTGAGCTAATCCCAGTGATTCAACCTGTTGTGATTTCAGTGCAGAACAAAAAGCATGGCACCAAACACTGAAGTCATCAGTATTCTGCTTCCATATTTATGTATGGAAAACCATACGGTGGTTGTATGTTAGCTGTGGTAGGACTGCTAAGGTGCTAAGGGTGTACTATAGGTACGTGCTATGTGGCACCAATACTGAGATTCATCTCCTGAGCAGTGACATTGCCTACTGACACCTCTCTAAATCTGCTACCTTGTTATCCACTGTCTTTTGATTCCCTCCCCCCACTCCCCATCAGTTTCTGGCTTATACAGCTCTGTTGAAAACCTCAGAAAGAACTAAATGTGGAGATGTCTAAGAGAGGTAGTAGGGAAAATGGAACCATAGCTGCAAGAGGTGTGAGCTGCCCTGTTTGTATTAGCAAGGTGTTAACCCAAATACCCTGGTGTGGTAGGTCTTAATGTCATCATTGTTAACTGCTTCTTGGCTCATATATGAGAAAAAAGAGGGAGGATCACAGTTCTGTAAATTGTTACCATTACTGATACTTCATTTTATGGTCACAAAAGACACAAGTATTCTCATGGCTTTGAAAGGCAGTAGGGAGTGAATAGCAAGGAGTCCTCTGAAGCTCAGATTGTAGTGAGTTATGTTGTGATTTGTATGGGAGGAGATTTTTGATAGCCATAGTTTGGGAAGAAACTGTGGTTGTGTCATTACTTGATTATATCCAATAAATAAATCAGTAGTAAACATGTTCACAAGATTTTATGTTCATAAAATCACAGATTATCCTGAGCTGGAATAGATCTACAAGGATCCTCAAGTCTAATTCCTGGCCCTGACTTCCCCGAGAATCACACCATGTACCTGAGTGTGTTGTCCAAATGCTCTTGAACTCTGTCAGGCTTGGTGTCATGAAAACTTCCTTGGAGAGCCTGTTCCAGTTCCCAGCCACCATCTAGGTGAAAAACCTTTTCCTAATATCCAATTAAAAAAACCTCCTCTAAGTCAACTTAAAGCTTCTGCTTTTCCCCTTGTGAGAAAGCTGTAGACTGCAATGAGGTCTCCCTTCAGTCTCCAGGCTGAACAAACAAGTGACCCCAGCTGCTCCTTGAGTGGCTCTAGGCCCTTCCTCTCCTCTAGCCCCCTCACCAACTTTATAGGTTTCCTTTTGATGCTCTCCTAAAGTTTAATATCCTTCTTGTATTGTGGTGCCCAAAACACACAGGACTCAAGGTGAGGCCACCCCAGTGCAGAGCAGGGTGGGACAGTCCCCTCCCTTGCCCAGCTGGTGATGCTTCCCTGATGCCCTTCAGGATAGGGTTGGCCCTCCTGGTTGCCAGGGCACTGCTGACTCATTCAACTTTCTGTCAGCCAGGACACCCAGCTCCCTTTCTGCACTGCAGCTCTCCAGATACTTTTCCCCCAGTCTGTCTGTACATCCAGAATTGTTCCATCCCAGGTGTTAAACTGTGTTAAACTTCACATGGTTGGTGATTGTTCAGCCCTTAATTTGTCTAGGTCTTCCTGGAGGGTCTCTTTGCCTTTGAGGGAGTCAACAGCTTCTCCCAGCTTAGGACAATATTGCACTATTCTGTTTTATCCTTCTCCAAAACGAATGTGCTGCAGCCCGGCATTGAATTTAAAGCACTTCCAAAGCTACGTAGAGTGCTGTTTTTAGTATTAGAGGCCATGGGTTATGAGAAAGCTCATTTTATTTTTAATGTGCACTTGGTTATAGCTGTCATTTTTTAGATGGTGATGTTTGGATCCCTAGTTGAAGATTCACAGATGCATAAAGTGGAGTCATGAACAATAGCTGAGATAGACAATACAGGTTTTGGTACGTATTCTTGACATAGGGTGTAAAAGCAGAGGGTCTGAAGACTGATTTGGTGTTCTTCCTAAGCTACTTAATATGTCTATTTCTTCATGTCGGGTGGAAGTCTGTGTTGTTAAATGCAGCAGCAGTTTTATCAGTGGACGGAGAAAATTTGGCTTGCAGAATGGATGTGACTTGTTTCGAAGTGACAAGGGCAGTAAGACTAGAGCTGGAAGAATACATTGGAAAGAATGAAATTATAGCTTCAAAAGATAGAAAGGATAAAATAATGAGGGATAAAACAATGTTGAATTTAAAGGGAAAATGTAGAAGTAAAAGGAAAAGTTGTTTTTCAGCTGTTCTTTTTCAACTTTTAATTAAACTTCTTTTAGGTAAGTTTTGTGATTAATAACGTAAGTTGCCAGAATAACATCTGCAGTCCTTGTGTTAATGTAACTGAAAGGCTTTTAGCCATGTCACCTCATGCTCTGAAACTTGAGAACACTGGTGTTTTTTGATGTTAGTTTCCAAGATGTTCATTCATTTACATTGTATGTACTGATTGTTCATTTACTACAGAGGTACAGAAGTCAAAGGTAGGCATTGTTTTTTATTTGTCTCTTAATCCTTACTTCCAGTTAAAGAATTTTTTTTTACAATGCAGGAAGAGTGGTATTTGGTCCTGTTATTCATAAGCCTTGCTCTTCACTTGGTGTTTGATGTTCTTTTATTTGGAATGAAAGGTGTAAATTTTATCTTGAAAGGAGTGACTAAAGAGCTAAATATTCAAGCTCTCAAGGAGTTTGAACAGATTTGTTTCTATAATGAAACTTTTATTTGTGATTTACATTGTATTTCATTACATGTTGTCACACATTTCTGACAATTAGTAAGGAGGACTATGTAGTGCTGTAGCAGCTGATTAATGGTATTGGGCATGGTGGAAAATCTTAAGTGGTTAACATATCCTCTTGTAATAGCTGGGGGATTTGTTGGTTGTTAGATTTTCCTGCATCCCTTTCTCATTCATATTGGGTACTTTGCTCTTTCTATGCCGAATTTGCCTCTTATTCATCTCTTGTCTCTGGTGCAAATTATTGCACAGTTTCTTATGTCACTGCTTAGCTCTGTTTTATGTGATCTGTTTGGTTTATACCATTCAGATAGATTGTGTTTTTTCAGGACCTTTCTGTGTTTCTTACTCCAAGTGGAAGTAAGCAATAAATTCTTGGACACCATTCACTGTTAGTTAGAAAGGGCATAGAAGAAACAGGGATTCTCAAGAAGAAACTTGAGACTGATTTCAGATAAGAGGTGTTCAGATGTGTGGGTTTGACTTTTTAAAAAGTGTGCAACCTTATCCTATATGTACGAATTGAATTATGTCTGTGCTCTTAGTATAGTTTGGCATCTCAAAAAAAAACCTGGAATGTGTATTTGGTTGCTGAAATCTTGCTGCATGGTGTTTTGTTTAAGTGACAGAAAGTTGTGTTGAGGATTTTGTGTCAGTTACCAAGTGAAGAACTCAGAAGCTTTACAATGGTGGAATTAGGGCTGGCTCTGCTAATTTAATCCTTGGTGGGCCTAGTTGTCGCTCACTCTATGTTTTCTGCATTTCCTGGAATTCTCATCTGTTGTCAGATGGGATTTGAGGAGGGCTGAGGTGTTCCCTTTATAGGTAGCTCACAACTTAAGTTTTCCTAACTGGTAAATCTGTCATACTTGAACAATGGTACAGGCTACATGTTAATGAAGCTGCATTATTTCCACTAGTAAATATTAAGTCCTAATCTGTAATTAATTTTCAGACCCTTTAACTGGATTTGCTGTGTGATCAGCAGTGTAAAAATATCTCCTTGTGTCGGCTTGGCTTTAGTTATTACTCTCTAGATGTATGAGCATTTGCAACCTGCATGTAATTAACAAGAAAGTGTGCTTTGTCAAGTCTGCTTTTCCTTTTCTTTCTAGGCATTACAGACTTGCTGTAATACAGCCATTGTTCACTTTTAGCAAACAGCATTCTCATAATCCAGTACTGCCATATTGCAGGAACATGAGCCCGAAAGCAAAATGTAAGATAACAAATTCAGCAGTGAAAAAGGTGAAAATTGACTTTGAGGTGATGATAGAATGGTGAGAAGTTAAAGCTTTGGAAATTTTCCCTGGTGTTGTCATCCCTGTACTCCATCTTAATTTAAAATTATGACAGTATTAGAAAGATCTCAAAATCTGGAACTTTTAAAATACAAACAAATTTATTCATATACATTTAAAGAAAAAGAAAAAAGGATATGCATAGAAAAGCTGCGTTGGTAAGATTCTTTTGCTTTTAAATCAGGGTTTCAGGGTATCACAGATCTAGTTTCACTTGGATTATAACACTTCTGTCATTTCATATTGTCCTTCTATACTTTAAAACCTCAGTAGAAGCTCACTACTTAAGGTTCTAGTTTGTATGCAAACACTGATGTGCAAATGAAATTACCAAACTCAGTAGCATTTCACATATGTGTAAAGGTGTTTGTTTGGTCCTGGTCCATCATCTGTCAGTTCACACTGGATGTCTTTGATAAAATTCTTTACCTTTAACAGGATTCTGCAGGGTTTTTTAGGACTGAGCAGGATGCTGGAATTATTTTTACAAAGCAGGATGCTGAAATTCCTCTGCTTTGACCCCGTGAATTCCTTGTCAGTAAAGGCATGGAAGCCCTCCCAAAGGCTACAGGATTGGATACTTAAAGTATTAATTGATACATCAAATTACAGTTGTAGGAAAAGACCCTAGAATTTTAAAAAGATAAGTTGTTTTTTTCTTTCATGACTTTAATGGGTCTATCTCTAAATGAATTTGTTTGGATGTGTGACTTAGTGTTTTCAAATAGAGGTTTTGAGTAGTGGATAATATATTCAATGATACAGACTTGTTGGATAAGTTTTTATGATGCAAATCTGCATAAATGATTCACATGAATTAACCTAAGCATGGTAATTTTTATTTAATACAAGGGAAATAAGCTAGGCAGAATAAGGGAGAGATGAAAATTTTGACTTGAATGCATTCTTTTCCTGGAGGAGTACTAAGCTCTAATTATATTTGCTTATTCAAAACACTGTTATGGGTGTACTAAAATAGATCTGATGTTTTTGTAAAAAAAAATTAATGTCTAGAACCAATAGTCTGATTGATGAAAGGAATGTTTGCCATATATCAGGCAGTGGACACTGTGCTGCTCCTTCTGTTACTAAAAAAAGTTTACTTTTCCTGTGTATTTTTAAAATTAACTCATAGGCAAGTGTTCTAAAGCAAAACTTTGTAATGAATGGAATATTTACCTCACAGAAACAATTTTTACTAAGTGACATGAAGAATAACTGGATCCTCTAAATTAGTCCAATTTTGCAACTCAGTTATAAACTTGTTATTCATTCCCCAAACCATCTCGTGTGTTGTGTAAACTATAGGTCTGCACATGGAAGAAATGACAGAATGGCTGTTAAATTCAAGTTTTAATAGACTCATCATAGAAGAAAACAAGATCTTTCCTTCCAGGAAAGCAGCTTTTTTGCAGTGGAGATTTTTTTTTTAAATATAATTTAGGTTAAAGAATGGTAATTCTGCATGCATCTCCTTGGTTTTCTTCCCTTTTCACTTTAGTAACTGCTATTTCTAGTGCTGAAGTTCTTATTGATACTTTTTTGAGTTTTATTTCTTAGCTTAAAAAAGAAGGGTATCTTAGGAATCTGTCTACTCGCAACTGCTTACTTTTGATGGCAACTGGTAGGAAAAAAATATTAAGGTGTAACAAAAAAGAAGGTCCTCTTTAAGGCAGGGACCTTCTCAACCAGTCTCCCAAAATAATGAAAGTGATTGCTTTTAAAATGTATGTATTTTGTGGAGTGTTGTATTTTAACTTGGATTCATGAACCTTGGCTGAACTTTCTACAGCATTTTTTCTAGTAAGGAACATAACTGATGTTTTAAAAGTTGATAGAACTGGAATTTCAAGAAAAGCATGAGGTAGTAAAGTTGCTAATTAAAATGATATAAAGTTACTAAAGCTGTCTCTGTTCTTCATACATACTGTGATTCTTCTTAATGAAAAAGCAATAGTATTTAAAGTACTGTTTTGAACATTTTTTAAACATGACTAAATAAAAAAATCAAGAAAATCCAAATTATAGGTTGTATAACTAGAAATGCGTATTTCAGATATTTTTACTGGAATTGCTTGACTCAGTTCCCCTTGGATGGAGGAAGTGTGAGGCTTCTTCAAGTAGCTGGTTAGAGCAGATTTCAAGTTTCCTGAGTAATCTGTGTCCCTGCTATCTGAAGTCATGAAAGAGGTGAGAGCAGAGCTGTTAACTACCAGCAGGACGAGTGAAGGGTGAGCAAGTCAGTTACTAGCTGTGTTGAATGAAGTGGGGAGGTGATATGACTTCTCTCAGGACACTCTTCTAGGAAAGCTTTTTTCTTGGTGGTATCCTCTTCTTGTAATACTGTTCTAATTAATATGAGAAGCTGCTACAGTCTCTTTGTTGTTAGGACTGTAAAGCAGCTTTGTATTTCATTCTCCTCTTCCCCTTAAAGGTCTGCTGCCTGCATCACAGCTCTGTATGGTGCTCGTGTTGTTCTCAAGGCTGTCCTAGGTCCTTTGGTCAAAGGCTAGAAAGTCAACAAAGTATTTGTCATCTGTTTTCCCAGCTTCCATACAGAGTGAATTTGATGTGTTCTAGTGGTTGGGATGTTCATGTTCCTATTAATGTATGTTAGTTTCTTGGGGTTTGGTCATTTTTAGAAAAATAATGAAAACTATAAACTGACTGACCAGCTGTGGTCCTTGGCCTTCCATGGCAATAAAGAGCTTTTGCAGCTGAGGGTTTTGATCCACCACAGAAGGCTATTATTGACGTCTTGTGCCCTACATATGTTGTGCAACAAGAACCACAAGCACTGAGATTTGCCAGACCCCTCAGATTTTATTTGTTAAAAAAAAAAGTAATGAATGTTTCTTAGTGATTTGGTGAATAGGGATATCTCCCAGTTTAGTAATCTCTCTCTTTAATTCTTTACACTGGGCTGAGGTTTTATGGAAAACAATTTCTCTTTCACAAAGGTATTCCCTTTTCTGTGTCTTTCTCCCCTTTTGTCTTTTTTTTTTTTCCTGCAAACTTGTAACTTCTTTAACTGCTCTTTTTCTTCTTATCTGTTCCTTGTCCCCAAGAGGAGCATTCTGGAATCTGCTGATCAGCCTTTAGGAAACATTCAGTAGTTCTATCACACAGATTCCTTGCCTGTAAACTTACATTTTCAAGGAGCTAGTGACTTAGCTGTAGCCCCTGGAAGCCTGCATTTGGTTCTAATTCTGGCTAACTTCTGTGTAAGTTTTTATGAAATAATTAGTTTTTAGTATTAATTGTATTTAGTCTATGTTTTGTAACTTTTACTTGATTAACTGTGTTCATCCATCTGTCCCTTGTAATGTTTGATGGTACTTGGAAATTTAATCAGAAAGTAAGATAAGGATAAAATATCAGAGTATTAACTTGATCTAGCAAAAATGCCCAAGTTTGGGCTGGCAGAGGGAGAAGAAAAAGCTGCTGCTAGAATTTGTCTGGCCCTCTGGAAGCTGAGGTAATGTGGTGGTTCACTTTGTGGCAAAAGGCCATGATCTCTTCCAATAGCCTACCCAGAAGACCAGGAAAAGTGTGTGAAGGATGTGGGTGGGAACCAAAGGTATCAGCTCTCAAATGCAGAAGGCAAACTGTAGGAAAATATATTTCTTACTTGACTGGGAATAATACTTCCATGATGAAATAAAACAGGAGTGAGACTGTTGAAATGCAGATTCTTCTGTAGGACCTAGTCCGCAGCAAATCTGGTGTTAGAGTAAGAAGTACCTTTCTTAGTGCAGAATAGTGAACTTTCAAAAGAGGAAAAAAGTTCTTATTCTGGAAACTGTAATATAGGTGAAAAAAAAGCAAAAGGAGTTAATGGTTTTACATCATGGTTGTGTCATATTTTTTTATGAAGTCTTGCTTCTGAGGTGTTCTTTGAAAGTTGTTGCCATATATGTTACTGCAGAGATGAGTAGCTTGAACTGATAATGATCTTGCAAGTGCTGTACATCAGTATCAGAAGTGCAGGTACTTTGCGTGTGAACACATTTGCTTTAGCTGGTATCTGCTGTTTTTAATATTTGCACCTTATTTTTCTTAAATATTTTGTATAAATGCTGGGGATACTGACTAAAGTAAAGTGTTTTAAGATTGTTGAAGGAAAATCACTGTAATGCAATGGATAGTTTAGAATCAAGGAAGAATATTCAAATATTTAAGATGTTCCAGTTGAAACTCACAAGTAAATACAGTACTGCTCAAACTGAACATCTGCATTTGAGCTATTCAGAGAGGTAGTTGTACCCAGAGCCTGAAACTTAGACAGTACAAGATAATTTAAATTGCTTGAGTTTTTCATGGAGTCACTTAGGCTAGGTTTAACACCATCGAGTCCAACCATTATTAAGCATTATTAAGCACTAAATATTTTCTAATTAAAAATGCAAAAGCAAAATCCTGTAAATACAAGCATTTTTAAAATTTTAAAAAATATTGGAACTGATACTTCGCAACAGAGATTCTTCTAAAAACTTTAGATGAGTTTGTAAATAGTCTTTACTGTAACTTCCTTTATACTGTTGTATAATTACTTTTGAATTACTGTTGTAGATCTCTTCTCGTTCTTTCTACTGGATGCTGCTCAGTGTCCTGATGTGCCCTCTCCTTCCTGCATTTTCAGCATTTGTAGACTTGACAACATGGGACTAAAAAGAAGTAATTTGCCTGGAGCATAGTTCTGTCATGGTTCTGGTTGTGCTGGTGTTAACACCAGTAGAGCTACTCCTTGCTATCAGTCTTACGCCCCTTTTCTGTTGAATAATCAAACAGAAGATTGGATGTTCAACCTAAGAGAAAACCTGACAATCTTTTTTGGCTGTTCTGGGCTATCAAGGAGGTCATCTCTTTTTGAATTTGTTTTTCTTTGCTTGCTTGCTTGATTTTTTCCAAATGGCCCTGTGTCCTTTCTAGCCTTTATTTGCATTCCTACCCACTTCTCCTCTTTGTTAGTAGAGGGATAGCTGATCCTTGGTCTGGAGGGCTGTGCTTTGTCATTGCGAAAATTGTGGATGCTTTTGGCCAGCTTTGCCAGCAGGGGAAGCCCAGCTGCTGTTCCCAGGCCCTAAAGACTTCTCTGCTACATTTCCGTGTATGCTGTGGTATAAAAGTTGAACCTGTGCAGAGCCAAGGGTTGGACTTGTTGATCCTTGTGGGTCCCTTCCAACTCCAGATATTCTATGATGCTAATTATGGGAAGTAGATAAGTAGATCTAATTACTCCACAAGGTAAATCAGATGAGAAGCACTTTTCACATGTATTTGAGTTAGTTTCCTGTTTTGACCTGCTCACTCACTGCAATGTTAGGTGCATAAGAGTGATGATGTGATGGGGGTGAGTGAGGGCAATGTGGCACTGGTGAAACTTCCCTTTTGGTGACAGGTGTCAGCCCACTTGATTCACTGCATCTGCATTTGTACTCTGTGTACTCCAAGCACCAGTATAGCCAAGTTGAGTTTAGAAAAATAAAGTGTGGGGAGCAGAAATTTAGGCTGTAATTTGAGCCAGTGGTACCCATGATAATTCAGAGTTTCTTCTTGTCCTTGTCTCACTGCATTCCCTCATGTGGATGGCTTTGGAGTTATACAGCGAACTGGGATGGGGAATTTACCTAGCTGAAAAATTGCCTAACAAGAAATTTATTTACCTTTAAAGGAAATTAACTTCCCCTTTCATTCACCACAGGGCTGCTGAGCCTGTCTGTGTGGGCAGAGGGAAAAGAGCATCATAGGGATTGGGAGAGGGCAGGTAGGCTGCAGTGCCAGCTTGCATTGACTGGAGTGAGTGGAGCTGAGGCCCGTAGCGTGGCGGTGCCAGTTCCGGCCACATCGTTCAGCTGAACTGATTTGTCCTGTTTACAAAACATGCTTGGAAGTTTCCTGACTTCCAAGACAGCATTGTCTTGTCTGTAGCCTGTGTACTGTACCAAGTGTTTGGTACAGTAATTGCACTGGTACTCTGCAGAAGATTAAAATGAAGGATATTTGTGATATTTTATCTGTAAAATAATATATTTGTAGAAATCTGATATTTGTAGTATTTTAATATGAAAATCAAAGCATGGAGGCAAATCTAAGTCATGAGCTATTTGTTTTTAGTGTTTCTGCTGTATGTACAGAATAGATGGGTTTTTTTCCTGCTGTAGAAATGCTAAGAATATTTTTGAGGGGAAATGTCTTTAGTTCAGATTCTGTATATTGCTCATTGTAATCCCCAGTTGTTGCCAGATTCCACTAGTAATATCACATATGCAATACTGTGTAATCTCATGATGTAATCTCTTAGCATTAGTAAACTTTAAAAGATGATGACTTAAGAATGACAAATGTTGGTTTCAGGTGTTTTTTTATGGAGAGGTAGCCAAAAGTGCCCTAAAAAACAGTGTTTGAAAGCTGTTGGTAACTTAAAACCTGCTTCTTTCCTTAGTTTCAATACATTGCACTTTTACTTTTTCTTCATCTCCATTTCTTTTTAATAAGTGATTTTAAATTGAAATGATTGTCACCCAAAGTGACTCTATCTGACGGTAGAATTTTCAGAGTGTGAGCATCCCAACTGATGCTATTCTGAAATGTGATATCAACTTCAAAGGATGAATAAATAGTGTGTTTGAAGATGAAAACCAGGTATTTGGTATAACTGCACTAGACTATACAGTTAGCAAATGTCCTTTAAAGGGTTTTAAACTCAGAAACTGAGAAATAAAAAAACTGTTCTCGATGAATTCTCATCCCTTTGTTTTAAAGATAGTGGATTTGGAAAAGCAGTATTTTCTTTTTTTTGTAATGGTCTGCGTTGTTTATTCTAAATCACTAGCTGTACTCAGGAGAATTCTGGAGACAACTGAAAGCAAACTGCAACTTTACTTTGAAGTATAGCAATCAGGCAGCAGCACTTCTTTTTAAGTTGGATTTCTGAACTAAAAAGCTTCTAGATCCTCCACTGAAGAGTCTTTGTTTTCTTCTGAAGAACTTCCAGATAGCCATAGAAATTCGAGGTTGTGCTCTAGTATGTGCTGTTTTTCTCAGCTTTGTGTCAGTGAATGAAAGAGTACATATAGATCATGTGCATGGAAAAATATTAGTATTCAGAAATAAAAGTATTTAATTGCTGTGCTGTCTGTATGCAGATTTTTTATTCAATAAGGCAGAAGTTCAAATGTGCTGACAGAATTTGCTCCTTTATTTTTGGTTCACAGTGCGTATTAAACAGAGTAGAAATATTCAGGATAAGATCATATTTGTATCTGAGCAAATTTTGGACTTTCCATCATTTTGGTCTGTGTGGTCCTTTCATGGTACTTTCTGCTGCTGTTTGTGTCAGTTTTAGTGTACTCCTGTATGTTATATAAACAATGCTGTGTTATTTCTTTAGATTGACTTTTCTGATGTATAGATAATTTTTTTTTCAAAATTATCTTTTTTTATTCTTGCAGAAAATTCTAAACTGAGACATGTAGAAAAAGATGTTTTGATTCCACAAATAATGAGGGATCGAGCCAAGGAGCTGTGTTCAGATAAGGTGCAAGGTAAGAGTCAAATATTTATTAGGAGATCAGATGTACTCACTTTTGTGCCCTGAATATAATCCTTGTTTTTGAAATCATGTAGTCAGAGAATTAATATGTGTGATCTCCATCTTATCAGTTCACTGTGAAGCTAGTATTGAAGCATATAAATCTGCTGTGTTGGCTTTGGCTGCTTGGTGATGTGGACTGTTTTCCAAAATGACTAATCTCAAAGGCTGTAGAATCTAGTATGATTAATACAAAACTCTTCACATCTCAGTCTGATGGTGACAGAGCAGTGCAAGAGTTACTGTGTTTCTGTATGAAGTATATAATAATTAAGTAAATTCAATTGCCTTATGCAAACCTACAGTTAAGGCTTCTCTCATTATAATAAATTTGTTTAAATATTCCCAACTTACTGCATCCTTTCCTTGCCCCAGCATTGAAGTGATCCGTGCACATATACACACATATGTTACTAGCCAGATGTTGAAATAGGATGATGCAGTGCCCTTCTGCTTTCATTTTCTTTTGAGGAGTACTGGACAATAACTCTTTAAAGTGGTGTCACCACCTCTGCTGAGAACTGCTTACACACAGGTTAGCCAAGAATGCTGCTATAAGAGGGATGTAAGAATGGATGAAAAGCCACAGAATTATTCTGTGCAAGTGTCAGCTTTCAGTAGAGGTCATTTGCATCTGGTCATCCAAATCTGTGCTCTTTAAACTTCTTTTGTTCATGCACCCCATCAGTAAAAATTTTCTGACTGCGCAGTCCCAATATCGATATGTTCCTTTATAAATTATGTAAATGTATCACTGTACTTGTATGTTATGTACATTATAAAACATAAAAATAGAAGTTAAAAAACAATAAGATAAAGATGAAATAAACAGTACTTTACAATAAGGTATTTGTCAATCTAAAAAGATTACTCTTAATAACAGTCCTTTTTATTGAGATTTGTATGACTGAACATGCATCATCGTTTTTAAAATCTTTAACACTGTGATATAGGAATTTGAATACCTGGTTCTAAATTCAGTGTATTTCAACACTTGATCTTAATGGGTGTCATGCCTGGAAAAGATACCTTACAGAGGTGCATAAATCCCCGTGGAAGAAGTACATAGTTGCTTGCATTTACTAAATTTTACTTAACTATAATAATTTTTCAGTCCTATCCAAGTTTTGCAAATGTTTTGATTTAAATTGGACCAATAAATTATCTTCTCCTCTGGTGTCAATCAGTTTTTTTTCCAAACTAACAAGAAGGTGTTGCATGTCAGTGTTTTCAGCCCCCTAAAACTCTCCTTGGGAAGATTTTTAGCAGGTTAGAAAGTTCTGTTTATATCCTTTAAAAGTGTACAAATATAGAAGGTTTTTGTAGGTGACACACATTTTGTTCACCAACAAAACCAAACCAAAAATTACATAATTAGGTGAACATATCCAAATACCTTTTCTCAGAATACTTTCTCCAAAAAGCAAGTTTCTTTTGCAAAGGAGTTACTTTATTAGTCATTATTAAAATGACACCTTCACCTTAAAGGGACACATTGAGTGTTTAGCTTTTGGAAATTCCTGCTAGGTAGCAAACTACTCACAGCCACATGTGATCACCGAAAAGGTCAGTGGATTTGGAGCACTTGTCAAACCTGACACAATTTTTTTTTAGAAAAGACAACTCTTTGAAACACTTTGCCACAAGTTATCTGGAAAGCTAACCTCTCTGTGCTGCCTGGGATTTTTGTGGCCCCTCCTCATCTTATTACAAAGTCTGGTAAAGATGCCACTGTTTGAAAGCTCGTTTTTATTATCACATTGATGCCATCCTGTAGCACATTGTGCACTCATGGCTCCAACTACTTTGCTGCAATACCTCACCCCTGAGTGAGGCAGTGAAGGAATTTCATGTGCAGTGCTCTCTCTGTAGCCTTAGTTTGGAATCCTGTTCTTATTCCAGTCAAAGCAGCCATTCCATAAGTAGCTACATTTCACAGCTTTTCCATAATACATTTTTTTTTATTCAAGAAGCCTATTGAGAGTAGATCTTCTCCAGTACATCTTCTCTTTAGTGGCTCACAAAAAAAAATAAAAATTGTGCATTTAATTGTTGAAATGCAAATACCACAAGGTGTGAGAAGTTAAAAACTTCTGTACTTTCACTCAACTGTATAGCAAACCTCCCACACTATGTAACTTGTTTTAACACTTGTTTCTTCAGATCTTCATCAGGGTCTTCTGTGCATCTTCCAACAGTATTTACTGACAAAGGAATGCATTTTAGTTTGTTGCCGTATTGTTTCCCCTGAATTATTTCCGAGAGTTTTACCATGACAGGAAGAACTATTGTCTCCCCAATGGCATGTGGCTTTTTGTGTTTTGCTATTATTTAAGAAAATTCAAAGGAAGTTTCTGGAGTTTTATCACTAGGGCACTCTATGACTAAAGCCAAGTCTAGGTAAAGTGGACCCATGTATTTTTAAGCAGCTGCTTTTAGAGGTTCTCCAAAAAATTTTAAAAAGTAATGTTAGAGTAATGTCTGCCAAAGGAGAGTGGCATCGTTTAACAGGTGCCTTCTAGCACTGCCAGAAGGACTTAACAGACCTTGTTTTTCATTTGAACAATAGTTGAATCATTTTTACTTTGAACTCTATACCTGTTGGGGAAAAAATAAAGAAGATGAAAAGCAATTGCAGTAGTGTGGATCATTTAAAAGATGTCGGTTAAAAGTATTTTGAGAGTTTGCTATTTCTATAATATTGTTTGAGGTTAACCAGAGGCACAGTGTGAATGTGTTTTTCTCCTCTGAACTTTGTGTAACATGAGGACTTTGGTTTCAGCATCTTCATTTTCTGTGGCAGCAATCAATATTGGATGTTCTTGGGGTGTGAGCTGTGGACCATTGCCTTGCAGCTTCTCCATCTTTTTCCCCCCATAAATTTTAAAGCCAAATGTTATGGTTTTTCCATAACATGTTAAACATGTTATGTGATGTTAAGCAAAATTATAATTTCTTCCTTCTTTCTCCTGTGTAGAGTTTAGTTTTGTGTCTTTAGGAAAATAAGGTTTGTGGATACATCTATCTCCCCATCATTCTTCTGTCATCTGTAAGCCAGCTTTGATCAAATTGTGTGAAAGTTAGAAG
The DNA here is from genome assembly GCA_013400575.1 of Peucedramus taeniatus. NCBI lineage: Eukaryota > Metazoa > Chordata > Aves > Passeriformes > Fringillidae > Peucedramus > Peucedramus taeniatus. The sequence goes on from WBNO01030055.1 coordinate 93,773, forward strand.
TGGAAACTGAGTATTTCTGAAACAATTTTTTTTATCAAATAGGCAAGCGAAAACCCCACATTAATAGCTCAATTAAAATAAAAAGGTGGTAGCAGAGCTTCAGTTATTTTGTTGTACACCTTTTCATCTGGGTGGAGGGGAGAGACTAAACCATGGGAAATGAAGCTTAAGCAGTTTTGTGATCAGTAGATTTGCCATCTCATAAATCCATTGTGAGATTATTCCTGGAATGAATTTGTCTTGTTAGTACACAGGGATAGGTGTTAATCAGAGTAAAGAGGCTATGCTTTTTATGCTGTAAACAATTATAAGCTATGAACATAAGCTGTGTAATTAAGTAATCAAAGCTCTTCTGATTTGTTTGTGCTGTACACACATGCATGAAATGGAGGTGTTTACACCGAGGGCAGAGATACTCATTTAACTTACTCTCAATGTAGGATTTTTCTGCTTTATGTTAAGTTCGTGTTTCAGAAACTCCCATTAGTAGACCTCTGTTTCTTTTTGTCTTTAGGAAATTGTGATAAATGCATCGGTACTGTAGGAAATAAAGCTATTCCACAAGTATGGGCCCTTACAATTGGCTTGATCGAGCTGGGTTCACATGTGTCCCTATGGGGAGCCCCTGTACATTCAGTAGTGCTCTGCATGAGCACAGGGTCCATCTGTACCCAGCCTGGTACCTTAGCCTGCAGCTATACCACCTAGAGCTGTGTGCTTATCAGAGCTAATAATGCAAGTAATGACAGCCTGTCCAGCACGTGTTCCAGAGCTGTCCAGGGAAAAGAAACCCCAAGGGTTACAAAAATAAATTAAAAAAAAAGGTTTTGTTAACTTAAGAAGTGATCCTACTCCCTAGTAAACAGTTAAATGGGTGGCTCATTGCTGTGCTTGGTTGTCAGCCTACTAAAATGGCTTAAGGAAGAAATAATCATGGAAAGTATGTCCACCTGATCATTTTTAAGAACAATTAAGTATTGTGTCTGGTCATACTTCATTTTAGTTAGATTATTTAAATTTGCTTAAAACTTTTTTTTTTTCAGATTGTTCCAGTGTAAGTTCTTGTGTGTGCTGCATGTTTCTTAAGAATTTTGTAGCTCTCAGTTTCAGAATGATTTTTGTGTGATTTAAGTTTTTCAAGCACTTTTTTCAGTGAAAATGGATATATTAGTAATTTTGTTAACTTGGGTAGTCGTTCTGTTAACATGCTTTCTGGGAAACACTAGTCAATTTTCTGTGACCATTATGTAAATACGTTTTATTGTGTTCATATCCATGCACTGTATGTGTGTATGTGAAATTGTGGGCAAAAGTATCAGAAAACAAACAAACAAAAAACCCCAAAAACATTGTCATACAGGAATGTTTCACTGTATTTTTGCAAACTATAGCATGAGTTTGCCTGAAACAATATTAAATGATATATTTCTGTATCAGCATGTCCTTGCATTTCAAACCTAAGTAACTGAAAGGATCATTTGTTAGCCATTGCCTCGCTTATTGCTTTTATGAAATAATTTCTTAAGCAAACTGTTTTCCTGTTTTGCTTTAATTTCCAGTTATAAAATTTAAATATGAATAAGCTTCTTCAAAGCAAATTCATAGCAAATTTCAGTAACGGTTTTTCATCAGAATGGTGACCTTTAGCACATCAAAAGTTCTGTAGTTTCACCCAGCTGTGGTTTGCTTTCCTTGAGTCCATGCCCTAAAACTAGGGACAGCTCCATGCTCTAAAACTAGGGACAGTCATGGAAAAAATTGCAAGAGCTGTGGTTGTTTCTTGATCATTTCTACAGAGAAGTTTGTCTAATTTCTTGAGCTCGCTTACTCTGCTGTCCAAAGTTACAGATTCTGAAACTGAACTTGATGGGGGTTTTTTGCTAACAGAAATACACAAACTTGGACTGTCAGCTTAATTTGGTTTAATTTTGGGTTACTTGACTTGGAAAATAGAAGTGACTGACTGACTTTGAGGTGTTGTGAGTTTAGACTCTGAAGAAGTTGTATTGAATTGAGATCCCAAAAATAAATTACTGGGTCACAGAGTCAGTAATGAAATTAATTATGTATTATATTTATTGTAGATGTTTTTTGTATTTGTTGTATTATAAAGCATTTCTGCCCACCTTCCAAAACCTCACAAGTTGGTTTTTTTTTTTTTTTTTTTGTGGGAAAAGGACAACTTGCTCCATACACAAGGGGTTTAAGTTCTGAACTTCTTTCCTCTGAATTTTGTGGTCTGTTACTGTCACATCATCTGGATTTGGGCCTTAAGGTCACAAAGAGGACTAGCAGACATCTTCTGTAACTGAGACTCCTTTGTAAGGTTGAAGGATTCAATAGGAAATAGACGTAATTCTTTTCAGGGTCACTGCAGGGATTGATAGTTCAACTCAGCCTGGTTCTGCCATTAGGAAGACGGTGAAGTAAAGGCAGCCATTTCTTATTTTAAGCATATTGCAGGAGACATCCATTTGATCAAGATCACAAATGGTTCTGTCCTTTTTAAAAAAATTAATAATCTATTTAAATTTTTTTATGACAGAGACACAAGGAAGATATTTTTGCTTGTACCAAGTTGAGGACCTTCCCTGGAGAGCACAGTTGTGTTGGTTCTGTTGTCTGGAGGAGCTGTGTAATTAAAGCAACTTGAGTTACATTGCTGATAAAATCTCATGATACTAGGCAAGGCTTTAAAAATGGTTTGGAAAGTGTGGCTGGAAAAGGACATTTCCAAGCAACCATCCTCCTCCCGTTCTCCAGATTTCCTATTAGCCCTCTCCTCCTCAGGGCTCATGTTGATACTTAGTGAAGATGATGGGATGCAACACTACTGCAGGCTTCTGTACAGTTGGGCATGACCAGTGTCATCTGGAGTTTTGATAATGTGCAGTTACTCAACAGTCCTGTCACTGACATTATCTCTGTCCCTGTAGGGGCCACCTGCTCTAGACCATGACCCTTACACCTGACATAGCAAGGTCCATAAATCCAAGGAAATTTCTGATTGAACTACATGTGGTGCTGTACATTTAAATCCCCAAGCACACCTTTAGATATTCCTTCTTAAGAAAACCATTATTTTTGTATATGCTTATCTGTCAGAAGTGCAGATAATGAAACATGTGAAATCCTTAGCAAATTTTACTTGATGTTGCTTACTTTCCTTGGTATTGCAGACTGAGTTCTGTTAATTGCTGCCAATCCTTGTTGAATGCTGAGGGAGGATTAACCTTTTGGTACTTACAGTTCTGACATCACAAGATGCTGAGACTAATAGTAGAGGGAAATTACGTTACAGCTCTTCTTAAAAATTTTGACGGGTGTTCTTATCATATAGCAAATTAAAACTAAAATCACCACTTACAGCTGAACTTCACTCATCCACTTCACATCATTGTGAAAATATAGTCCTTACAATTTTTTTTTCAAGTTCACATCTCCTATGAGTATCTTGGAACACAGTGATCTTCTAATTGACCAAAGCAAAAAGATCAAGTGACTGATAAAAATCAATGAGTTAACATGACAGCTGCTGGTACCTTTTTTTAAATTGAGCTGCTGTAATCAGAAATTGCTTACATGTGTTTATGTCCTTATTATTCAGAGTTTGGTGGAAAGCCTGAGAGGTTACAGTGGAAGAATCACAGATTTTTTATGACCACAACTGCCTTCTCTTAGGAGGATGAAAAAAAAATGCTGCATTATTATCTGCAACTCCATTTTTGTAAGAGGAAGGTTAGTATAATTTGAGAACATAGTTTCAATTCAGCAACAAAACTGCAGATGGAGAATGGAGGAAAACTGTTGTCCTCTCTTGCTGTATTTATTATCTGAATATTGAAGTATATTATAGTCATATTGTGTGTGACCACATGACCTTATAAGAAACTACTGATATTACATTATATTTCATGTGTTGTACAGTTGTCAGTTATTTAAATTATTTTAGATGTTTTGATAGTGTACAGTTATATTTACTACTGATAATAAATTGCTATGAGCTTTTTTTCTGGCTTGCATTCCTCGAGAGTAAGATGCTGAATTTTTATATGATGTTCTTATTTGCACACAATAGCTTTTATGTTGGAAAGAATTATTCAGTGCTATATATTTCCAATGAACATTTGCTCTCATCACATTTAACTATGTGAATTAATACAGTCTCTAGAGGGATTATGGTATATTGAGCTTTGCTCCAACAAACTGGACCGAAAGAACAGCTCTATGTAAATTAGAATTTGAAGAAATTAGATTCTAGCTTTGTGTGTTTGTTTGTTTGTTTGACAGAATTATAACAGCATTAACTACCCTAAGCTAATTTATAGAAAAGAAATATGAAGGCATATTGTCTTGCTTGATGATAGAAATTTCAGTGTTCTAACTAGTTTTGAGCACTTTGAAGAAAATGTTCCCTCAAGGGGAGGAACTTGCCTGGTTTGATTATTTTTGTTCTTCCCCCCATCCATGTCATTTCAACCCAGCTGATGACAAGAAATGGGTCAGACTGCTGCTAGCTTTACCACTGCAACTTAGTTGTGTGGGTTGTTTTTTTTTGTTGTTGTTTTTTTTTTTTTTTGTTGTTTTTTTTTTTTTTTTTAATTTTTATTTATTAGGAAAAGGAACAGCTTTTACAGGGACAAAGAGAAATGAAATCACTTTCAGTGAAAGAAAGAGGCCTCATTATAGCCACCAACAGCAGTTATTGACAGCTACACTTCCTATTAACAAGGAGCATTTAAGAGTTTGGCTGTTGGATCTTTGGACTTGATCTAATTTGCTAGCATTAATTAGTTTCTTTTGAGCACAGACACTTGGTGCTCACAGCTATAGATTTAGAGGACTAATTAGGACAGAAAATTGAACAGAATGGGGTAAGGCATTAACCTTCAACCATTACCAGCTGGGGCTCTGATAAAGACCACAGAGTCCAAATGCTCCTATTCATGCAAAGAGTACTTTAATGAATATCAATTTCAGCCAGGTTGCCGTATCTTACAAGCCCTGTTTTGATTTTGATTCTCTTACCTGGTAGAGATTTTCATGTATAGATATTAAAGTGATATTGGTAGTTCAGAGCTCATGGATGAGACCCTCAAGAGGTTACCTGTGTTTTGTGCAGTCTTTCAATTTGCTTTTCTCAAGTTACAGATTTTATTGGTTTCCAGTTAAGATCCTGAATTTCAAATTGATTTCCCTGTCCAGCATAAATATATTAATATAGCCCAGATTAATTACATGTTCTTAGCAAATGCTGGTGTAAATAGAAGATGCCTGTGTGTTTTTGGATTATTGTAGTACATGGTAGTAATATCCATGACAAGAGCACTCACCAAGCTAACTGCTGAAAGTTGAACAGTAGGTTTGCTGCTTTTGCAGCTCTTATGGTGAGATACAATTACTGTATTATGGTGTTCAGTTGGTAATCCAGTTTTAGGAAGAAAACTATTCTTCCAGACTGGATTCATGTGTTTTAACATCTGCACGGGAATCTGAATGGGAATACTTTAATTGTATATAAGGAAAGAAAAAAGCCAATTGCCTTTGTCCTCTTGTATCATTTCTTGGATTGTTGGAAGACTTGAACTTGAAATTAAGTATCTGAATCATCGGTTGTTTCTACCCTTTAGTTGTATTACTAATCCCTGACAAAGTCCCCATTAAAGCTGAACCATTGTTGCTGTCTTCATTTGACTTCTGTACCTGGAAATTCTTTGTCCACTGATGAGAAAAGTTTAAAAGTCTCTTCTCTATCATAATTTCTCCAAACTTGTTTTTCCAAGAATGAAACTAGCATTGATGTATATGCCTTTTATGTGCTCTAATTATTTCCAGTTCTCCACTAATACACTCTACAGTGGTAGGTTGAATAGCTGGTTTCGTGTCTTAGGGTCCTGGTGAAGTAAGATTGGTACAAACGGTAAAAACAGAGAAATGCATCCTTGCCTGTATCTAATGATCTTGGGGTATTTCATGGTATTTAGATCAGTCTTTAGGGAACCGTGTGAGGGGAGTGTCCGTAGTGGAGGAGACATGGTCAAGTTCTTCTCCCAACAAAAGGGCAAGGGTGCGGTTCCAGCCACTGGCTTATGCCTTTTCCCAGATGTTATATACAGTGTTTGCTGATCTCATAGTTTTCTTTTCCACTTGACACATTTTGATTCTTCTGTGTCAGTCATTCTGATTACCAGCAAGTGAGTGCGAACTTGGGATTCTGTAAGGGTTTTTTTGCATCCATTCCATGGCTGTTGGTAATAACCTATGGGTGCAGTGTTAGAGTGTTACAGTGAGGTGTTACTGTGGCGTGGGTGGACAGAGCAGTGGCAGTTCATGTGACTCACAGTAGCTGTTTTAGCTACCTGTCCTTTAAATGTATGAAGTAGTTGCTCTGAAATTTTGCATTATAAGCCCCTCTTAGATACTACATTCAACACTTACACGGTTAGCACTTAGTGTAAATAAATCTTAATACTTTTAAGAGGTCATGCTATATTCTCATTGCCTGTGTAGAAATATTTATGTTGTATATGAATTATTAATATTACCCTGGGGTTAGTTTCACACAGAAAATAGGTTATTTTTCAACTATTGAAGTCAGAATGTGTTGTATAGGTACTATTAGGTTCAGCAGTGGAAAATAAACTTAGTTTGGTCAAAATGTTGCTACTGTGAATTCAGAAATACTAAATAGTGAGCATTCAGGCAGCCTAAAAGCAATATATTGACCTTGTATTCAGCATAAGGTGATAGGGGAAAGCTTCTGTCCATTCTTTAGAAAACACATGAAGTTGACAAGTGTCAGTTTGCTTATCCAAATCTCAGAAATTGGAATGAAGCTCAACAGGAATGAATACTAAATGGAAATCAGAATAGGAGTTGTGATTTTAGTTAATATTCTTTGATTTAATGAGACAATGGATTATGAGGGTTGTAGTTTTGATCTTCTGTATGTTGGAGACCTATACTTGTACATATATTTCTGTAGAATGTTACAACTCAGCAGAAGCAGTCAAAAAAAAGGGGCAAGAATCACAGGTCTTATCAGGCAATAAGGGAACACAAAGTTGAAATATAGTTTGGCAACTGCACACATTTTCAACAAGATGTGGTGTTCTAAGTGTTCTTCATGCTTTTTGGTCTAAGTGTTCTTCACTGTTTTCTGAAAACAATGAAATCTCATTGTTTTTATCTCATAAATTTTTATCCTGTTTTGGGATTAAAACATTTTAAGCTTCTTACATGTAGAGCAGTAGTTTTAAAGATTGCTTAGCTCAAGCTGAGATGTCCCTCTAGCACTTACTCTTTGATGTAGTAGTTAATGGGTCCCATAGTAACAACAGTGACAGTGCACAAATGTTTTTTCAATAGTAGAGACAATGTTGTGTGTTGCTGAATAAAACTGTGTTCTTGTACATTATTTTTCAGATCCTTTTAATAACAACAAAAAATAATCCCCCACTTTCCCACACCCAAATTTAGTTTTGTTGCTGTTGTAAATGCTTTCCAGTAGTTGTCTCTGTGGTGCTGCATAGAAAAAGAGTAGGGAAATTTGTGTTCTGAAGAGTGTTTTACTTAAAGGTCTGATGCCTAAGAAGGGAGTAAAGGCTACAGTATTGAAAGGTCATAAAACACTTGTGCTGTATTGTCATCCCTCTGAATTTTATCTTTAAGAGTCCTGCAGAAAAGATCACCTGGAACTTTTGCTGTCCCTAATCAGGACAGATACGTCTCTCTACAGGAAGTGTAATCGTGTTACAGAAGGCGAGAGGTGTTTTGGATGAGGAATCAAGAGCTGCAGAGCTGGTCAGAGGATAGGAAAGGGGATGATCAAGGAATGCTAGAGCTGTACAGACCTTTGGAGGTATGGATGGGGCTTTAAATTTATGATCAGGGAACAAGAAAAGCGGTTTAGCTGCTGTGTCCTAGAATTGAGTGGAATACTAGTAAAGGATTTGAAAGGAATCATGGAAAGGAGGGTAGTCATTCTGATGGGATAAGGAATAGGAAAGGAACTTATGAGGGATTTTGAAGAAGAAAATGTAGAAGATCTGTGCATGAAAATTTCCCTTGGATGGAATGGACAGATTCTTCTCTTAGTATTTAATTGTTATATTTGTAAGGAATTGAAATGGTTGTAGAGAATTTGGGACTTTAATTATGGTATTAAGAGATCTGCCTTCTTACCTTTTTCCTAAAATGAGTATATAGAAAGGTTTCTTTAAGTCACTAATGCTATTTTTTGGGCTTCTGATATTCAAGTTCAGGATTTCCTTGTATTACTTTTATCCATAATAATGTACACTTATAGTTTTCTTTCTTTCTGGCTGTGATCCAGAATCTCTCAAGGAGGTTCTAGTTATTCTTCTTTTCCCTCCTTTTCAATATACACTAAATAATGCCCTTCAAGCTTTCAGATCAACAACATATTTCAGGGATGTTTAAATAGTCCTTTTTGAAGCGCAAAATCAAAAATTTATTACATTTACATGCCAGACTTGATACAGGTCCTGCTTTGTTTCCTGGTGACAGAAATGACCCATGCTCTTTGCTGTAATGAGATGCTTGTGAACTTGGTGAAAATAAAGCACTGCAAAGTTGTGGTTTGAGATGTGATCTCACCTATGGCTGTAGACTGTCAGACTTTGAAAAAGTTATTTTAGAGAGACACAGCTAATGTTTTAAAAAATAACTTCTGAATGCTATGGTTTAATAGGTGGGAAATATACAGAAAGCGTATAATGTGAAAAGACATAGAGAGTTGAAAATAGGATTTCTTGATGCAATCTAGATGGGTATAATTATGCTTCAAAAGCAAGAACTTCAGTTCTGTGAAATGTTTATCAAACCTTAGTGCCCTTGGAGGGCACATTTATCAAGCATGAAAGGGTTGCAGGTCTGCAAAGGACTTTGGGAAGACATTTTGGGCCATCATCTTCTCTTGGGGCCATACCCAGTATGTCTGTGTTTGTCCTGTAATCTGGTTAATGTTTCAGCTACTATGGCCTGTTTCAGAGCTTAGTTCTATTTTACCATTCAAAGAATGCTTTTTGCTTTCTAAGATTTTTGGGATTTAATGCCTGAACTAATTTTTCTTTGTATATCAAGCAATTTGCATTCTCAGACATTGGACAGATTCCTGGCAGTAGTTTAGCAGGACTTAAAATGGAAGAAAGAGGATGATCTGATTTATGTTAAACAGGCAAAAGGGAAAAAGAAAAAGAAAAGACTTACTCAGTAACCATCCTAGAAAACTATTTCTATCAGAGTCCCTGAAATGGCTTAGGAAAGGTGTTGAACCCTGAGATTCCCGAGTTGTTTCCAGGAGCATGAAGTATTTTAAACACAGACCCCCAAAATCTTTAATGCTGTGGTGTTAAAAATGACATTTAAATTCAGAGGGAGGACTCGTGCTTTCAGGTTGAAGAAAATTATATCAAATAAACAGGAGTGACCACAGTCTGCAACTTCAAACTTTTTTCCTGCCTTTGGGGTGATAATTTTCTGCAGTGACTCTGACAGCCCAGTCAAAATTATTCATAAGGCTAATGGTGAAAATAACTTTTTATTTTTCTCTGGTGTAAGTAATCTTTGTCATTTCTGATCTGTCCTGATTTCTTCCTTGTGCTTCTTTGCATGTCTTTTCTGACTGGTTTAGTTTATTTTTACGTTAAACATAGGCTTCAGCATATAGTTAATTCTAGTTCATTCTAGTTAACGAACAGAAATTTACCATTGCTTTCCACAGAATATGGAAAAGAGGAATATAAAAGAATGGTATAGTGTTTGGGGTTATATAGCTTAAGATTTAATCAGTAATTAACTAATCTTTAATGGAGTGCTAGAAGAGCTCACAGTTTCTCTGTGGTCTTCAGTGACTTACATCTAAAGTCCTATGTTTAAAATATTTTATATTAGCTACATGTAACAATGCTTCATGATAGTTGAGTAGTAGTATAAATGGTTCTTCAGCCTTTTTTTTTGTAATAGAAGTGTCTCCATAGTTTTGAAAACTATTCCAAATTTAAGGAAATTAAAAAGCATATTCATGTATGTATATGTGATGATTTTTAATATTTTATTTTATACATTCTGAACAGCTTAAGGAAGTTTTGAGTCTTTTGTAGAGAGTGAGAATGGTGTGGAAAAGATGTTTTTGCTTCAGTGAGACTTGTGTAAGTTCATTTTGATATGCTCTATCTGTTGAGTAACTATAAAACTTCAGCAGTTTTAAACCAAAATACTGTCAGGGGAATCTGTCCTCTTCACTCTGCTGTCAAATTCATAAAATTACTACTTACTGACTGTGCACGAACCATTTAGCAACATTCATTGTTGGGCAGAGAATACTTAATAAATTACAACCCCAAAAAATTTTTGGGGTGCTTCTAAAGAGGGAAGATACTTAACAGAGTTGAGAACTTTTGCTTTGGTGGCTACCTTCTGCCACCAGATGAACAGCTCTGGTCTCATGATTTTCTTTTCTGCAGTGGTTTTAGTGCAGTGCTGCTTGTTCCAGACCTGATGTTACAGCTCTCTGTGGCCCTAATGTTTGAGTTGCAATGACTTGACTTGCCTGAAAGTAATTCAGCCGCACTATTAAAGAGGCGAAATAATCACCTCTGTGAAATGTGTCAAAAGTACTTAAAGGTAACAATGTTTGGGTTGTGGGATCAGGTTCAGCCAGATCCATTTAACATAAACAGTAAATTGTAACAGTGACTATAATTCTTTTGTGTGAAGCAGGTAGAATGTCCTTGTTTCTAATGTAATATAGTCACTGTCTTAAGTTTGATTGTAGGGTTGATGCACTGATGTCTATGTTCTACTGTGTTATAAAGAAATCTTGTACTTACAATCTTTTGTGTGTCCAGACCTGAACTGACTGTACAATAACATTTTACTTGGGTATTTTTGTTCTAACAGTTGTCAAGTCCTCAGGTCTCTGAGCCTTGGCTGATCTTGTGACAAAAAAAGTCAGAATGAGCACCTAAAGCTTGTTGTATTTCAAGCAATCAGAGATGAATCTGAGTAAGAAACAGTCTAGCCTTCCTCTTCTCCCTTCTGCAGTCTTTCAGAGCTCAAGGGGGATAGAAGTTTCTTCATCGTGTTCTGCAGTGTTCAGAGAGGAGACCCTTATAAGTGGAACTCCCTTGGAGACTTATGTCAGCTTCTGAAACTCCTCCTTTGATTTTTGGTTAAGTCATGTAGGATGGGAGATATCTCATCCCAGTTGTAGTCCTCTTTATCTCTTCCCCATCCCCTTACCCCTTCCTTGTCAAGGCTCAAGGCAACAAGGTCAGGAAAATACTTTCAGAATCAGCTTTGGGTGGGACATGGAAGTTTTGGGTGGCTAAAATGAGGTAAACTACTGGTAGTCATTCTTAGTCTCTGTTCAGACATGAAAATGGAGTTAAGACCATAAATGAAGGAGAACTGTCATGATCAAAGCATATGGGACATTGCACTGATATGCATAAAGCAAGGATGGCAGTGCTGTCGATTTTTGTTTGGGTATTTGATCTCCTGCAAAAGCCTTGTAGAAACCCTTGGACTTTGCAAGCATTTCCTAAGGATCCTTTGAGTGGTTATTCCTGTCTGTCTCTGGTTGCTTCCATATCTTGGGAATGCCATTGGTTTGTTAGTGCCTTCTCTGACATTAGGCATCAATGTGTCTGCAGGTTCTGTGCAGGTGTGGACTGGCAGGATAGTAAGTGTCTTTCAGCTCCCAATAAGACCTGATCAGGGTAGGGGAAAGGCAGTTGCTGCCTGTTGGTTCATGGCAAACAAGGCTCAGCTGGACACTGGTTACCAGTTTAAAATTTGAGAAGAGCACTTGTAATTGAATGTAGGCTTTTTACTTTTATGGCTCCACTTACTCTCCTTTTTCTTTTTTACTTTTGCCACTGGCAGCAGTCCTGGACTCTAGCTAAAGACCAAAATCTAAATGAAGCTATTTTTCATAACTAATTTGACATCTTGTTTCCTATTTCATTACTTTTTTGTCACCAAATATAGAAGGCTGAAATCTTGGTATGTAGGGGAAAACAGGCAAATAATCTCAACAGTGTAAACTTCAATTTATAAATTTGAGACTTGCAACCAGACTGCTGTACAAGAAAACAGATGCCATGCAATAAATTAATACTAAGCTGAATAATAAACAAGATGTATTGTTAAAGGTCTTTAATGCAAAGAAAGTGATTTCAGACTTTCATATGCTTGTTTTCTGTCTTTGTTTAAATGAAGCCTTTGCATGTGTTTTCTTCATTGTTCTCTTTTGCGCACATTTGAGCTTTGTTGGGTTGAGGACTCAGTCTCTGGTTGGGTAGTGGTGATTAATTTACACTAAATAGGCAGCAATAATGTGATTTGAGAATGAAAAGGATTCATTTCTTTTAAACGAGGGGGAAAAAAAACAAGGTTGAAGGAAATAGTTTACATAATCTGTAAACTAGTTAAGGAGCTGAATATTTATGCAGGTTGAAATTGAAGCTTAGTTGCCCTCTAGGGGTTTTACATTAATACAGCATATGCTAGCTTTTGGGTGTTTTTTTCTTCTTTCAGAATAAAGGTGAGACAAGTCTTTGGAAAAAACTTACATGCTGACAAATCTGTGGTGGTAGAGGCATGTGTACATCTGCATTCAGTGAGTAAAACTCATTTAGTTCAAAACCCAGAAAGTAGAGGAAAAATTTTTAGCAGATTAGGTTCTTTTTAATTTCATTGTACCAGTGGAGAATGCATGCACAGTCAACCAGTCATAGCACTGAAGTCCCAACCAGGAAAGGTCCTTACTTTCAGTCCTAAGTAAACAGAAGACAAAAAGTCACAGGGGGTTGTAATGACAGCATCAGGACCCTCAGTTTCTGCTCATGTTCCAGCTGCTGAATGCTGCTTCAGTTTCTTGTGTCCTCAGATGCCAAGTAATGCACAGGGGTCTTCTGTCACTTCTGGTCTTACAGCAGGTTGAGCCCTGGATATTGGTCTGTGATTGATTGTGTTAGGAATAAACTTAGTCTCCTTCTTTAGAAAGCAATTGACAAAATGAGTAGTTCTTGATTGCTTGGATAGGTGTGTGATATTTCACTGGAAGTATCCTCATGCCATTGGAAGAAGTGTGACAAATGGCTTCTAAACTGGAGCTACATATACATATCCCCTTGTCTTAAGTTTCAGCATCTCCTTCGCCAGTGATTTTGTAGCAGATGCACTGTTAACATACTAATTTGAACAACTGCTAAATAAATTCATAAGAGTTTGGTTGTTTTTCTAAAAATGGAAACCTGTATGAATGTTTTTGCTGTTTCTTTCATAAAGCCGTTGATGCTGTATTTGTATATTGATACTCTAAAATGTTTTTGCATCAGAAACAAGATAATTGGAGCAGGCAGAATAGATGTACTTAAACAACTCCCTCCTGCCAAAGTTGAATCTCTTTGCATACAGGTTGAGAAGCACAGTGTAATCAACTTTCAGAAGGTAGAGCAGTGCCCCTGAGGCTTCAGTGTACCAAACTACACCTGGATTTGTGCTAATAAGGTCAATGTTCTTACACAGATTTTTATGCCATTTGCCTATTAAGCTTTACGCTGCAAAACATTTTCTCTCTTTTGAGGGGTTTTCATACCTAGTTTCTGGTGCATTTTGTTTTGCTTTGTATATTTATCAAAGATTTGCTTGTAAATCCCCTGTCTACAAGTATTTTATTTTATTTTATTGTCTTCAGAATTACAACTTTTACTCTGAAGAAATGTACCTGGTTATTGCAGTCCTTTATTTAAAACATTTTATAGAAGATGAAAAATAAATGTTGCACAGTTACTACCAAATTTCCAGATATTGCTGAGTTTTGATAGTGTGCTTTCTTGCCACATGGTTTAAAATCATCTCTTCAAAATCATTAAATGAATAGGGTAGTCTGAAATTCTAAATGCCTCCATAGTCAATGATGCAATTTTATTTGAAAAAGTAAGTTTACATACTTTTATCACATGGTAGTCACAATTACAGGGGTTGACTTACTCTTCACTGCTCACTTCAGAATATGGACACAGCAGAATTTTTTTTTTGTCCTGGAAAATTTGCACTTTGGTTTTGTCATCCTTACTAGCACTGAGTAGTATCTCAATCAGCAGGAATTCTTCAGCAGGAATTCTTTCATGGTGAAGAATTCCTGCGTCCACACCAGCCTATGGCTAGTTACTTTTGAAAAAGGAGACTAAACATTTACTGCAAAGTAGGGTAAGTACATGATAACTCTTCTGGAGATGTTAGAACAGTGGTTGAGGATGAACCGTGACCTGTCAGGGAAAATAACTTCCTCTTTTAATAACTGTATAAATATTTTATATTCTGTATACTCAAAAGACCTGAGATTGTGACCCTGTTCCGTGTGTCCCATCTCATCCGCACCTTCCAGCTGGAACCCTGGAACCAGTTTCACTTTTGCTTAGAGGATATTTTGTTTCATTCAGAGGAGTGAGAACTACTCTTATTGCTACCACCAACCTTCGGTATTGGAGCTCTGAGTTAAATAGGTAGTTTTGGAAGTCCATTAAATTGAACTGGCGCAGGGGGAAAGGAAGAGTCCCTGACACAGCACGGTGTAGCTGAGAGCTGGTGTCATGGTGGAATAGCTGGGCAAATGCCTCCTCGGGAGTTACATAAATGCCCTGCTCTACCCCCACCGTGTGGTAGAAGGACATTACTGTTACTTCTTCCACTCCGTGAAGCTCTGTTTTTGAGAAATAGATATCTTTTGCCTTTCAAGTTCAGCTGAAGGGTCATTCGCTATGGGACAGAGGGAGGGGATGTTGTTTCTTTAAATCATCTGTTATCCGAACTTCTCAGTTGTCCCTGAGTGGCTCGGCAGCTCCCGAAGGAGGCGGGAGGATAGGCAGTGGCGAGGCTGCTCTGCGCAGCTCAAGTTGGATGCACTTGTTTATATAAAAGCAGGCAGTGACAGACAGTAGCCATGGGGGAACTCGCATTTGTTCCAGTTCTGCCTCTTCCAGCGCCTGGTATGGTAACACTTGGTGTCAGGGATACTTACTGCAGGGTGGGAGGAAAATTAGATCAAGTCAGTCTTAAAGGAAGCAGTTGTTTAAAACCAGTGCAGTTTAACCAGGTGGCTGTGTTTGCTGGGTGTGCTTTACCTGAAGCCTTATAGGGAAGATGATGCTTGTACTTGACAAGAACATTCCACAAGCAGGTTTCTTTAGTGGACAAATCATGATTTACCCAAATAAAATGCTTCACAACAATGTGCTTACTTTGCTTAAAAGGATAGATTTTTGTAATTTCACTAGGAAGAAAAGGAGGTTTGCTTCTTTGGAAAAATCTGCCTGCATAGCCCAGTAGATTGTCATCTTTGAGCACTTAAATTTGCCTTGACTGAAAAAGTAGTCTCTATAAAGCTTTATACATAATAGTTATTCCCTTGCTATTTCTTCTGTGTCTTCTGAGGACATAACCCTCTTGTGTACTGCTGTGCTCTGCCTGTCTTCCTTAGTCAGAAGCAGGAGAACTTGTCTTGTATCGCTGGGTATAGAGCTGGGTTGCTGGAATTCACTTAAGAAATATGACATTGTACTAGATTTCAATGTGTGGGGCAAAATGTGCACACACACATATGTAGGTAGGTGTGTATACTCATGTATACAGAAAATGCTGACAACTCTGTACATCCAGGATGGAAGATCAGGTCAGGATCAGATCAGGTCTATGGCACCAAAACTAACAAGTAGACATTTCTCTTTATTATCTCTGCCAAAGCTCCTTTTGCTGTTAAAGTCCAAGTTCTGTTGAAATTCTAGTGACTAAATGTATATTGCTAATAAATTCTGTCTTCCACAGTATTTCATCATTTAGCAATAGTCAGGAAAGCACTGCCTGACATTTTAAGGTATATGTTCTTTTCTGACTCTCTGACTCTTAGGAAAACACTTCTCCTAGTCAAGTTTCATGTGTGCATTCAGTATTCATATCAAACTGAAAACTAACTTTAGTCTTTCCAACCCTTGTCCCCAAGAAGACATTTTGGTCAGATCTCATATATTCAGGACATAGAATGAGCAGAGCTGACCTGTCCTTGTCCTAATGGCAGAACTAAGTGCTCCTGAAAGTATCCTGAGATTACACGTGTATGTTATTTTCAGAATTCTTTTTTTTTAAACTCTTAATTACTTTAATCTGACATATTTTTGTTAATACTTTTAAGTATTTGTCTGGGTTTTGTTAGTTGAACTGATTGGGTTGGCTTGAATTACTGTGTTTGGCTGTGTTCCTCAGCTTGTTTTATGTGTTTTTCTTAAACAAAAAAATTACTCTCATTCTTAAACTTTGCTTTTCAGTTCCATTCTCTGTTTCTTTGTGCTTATTATAAAATTGGAAAGAAAAGGTCCAACGATCCACTATGGATTAGTGTGGGTTATTTGGGACAGACAGAAGGGCTTCTCTGCTGTTGCTTGAGGTTTCTGGTTATGCCTCTTAGAAACATCCACAATTCTCAGTCTGAATGGTAGCAAATTTTGATCTGCAGAATCTGTGTGTAGAGGCTGGTGAGAGAGGTCCCCCCAGCACATGCCTCTGCATCGCAGGGGAATGGGACTGTATCTTCATTGTTCGTGGCTTCCATGAATGTGCTCGTCATTCCTTGATGGCAGTTTCTTAAGATCCTCTTTTTTTTCCCCACAAATTCTGTCTTTAATGATTGTTGGGTGTGAAAACAAGAGAAACCCTGCTAATATTTCTGTAATAAAAAGATCAGCAGCTGAGCAATGACTTCTGATTTGAATTAACTGATGTTGGAGGATCCCTATGTGCGTTACGTCAGTTTTCAGAACTACTGTGGTATTGTAGTTTTTAAAAAAAAGCTATATATATATTTTTTTTTATAGTTTTTGAAACAGAACGTTTAAATAAGCCATTGATTTCCTATATTGATTTTAAAAGCCCGTTGTAAGCAGTTGACCAAACCTAAATCCTTGTAATATCAGTGTATGTAGGACATGAAAACTTTTGAGACTGTTGTTCCTAAGTAGGTAGGTGGCATTTACAGAGTGAGTAAGTGGATGTTCTGAAAAAAACCCCAACCAACTCTCAAATATTTTTGATCTGTGTAGAGTGCCTTTGCTCCCTACTGCTCTGGCCTGTTTCAGTATCCAGCTGAGAGATACTTTGAGGCCAATTAATTTTTGCAGCAGGATTTTGAAAACCTGCTAATGAAAAAAGCATGCATGGTATGAAACAAATAACTACAATTGCAATAGTTGGGAGTTTAGCAGGACTCGAGTGGGCCAGGGCAGATAGATGTTGAAGGAATCCAGGGTAGTATATACCTTTCTGGTTTCAGGAGGCTTTCCCCATCTTTCCTCCTCTTCTTTTGGACGCTTGTCCATTTAGACCCACCATGTACGGCATCCTAACGGTTTTGAAGGGCATGTGAGAACTTTATGCTTCAAGGTATAAGCCATGCTTACAGTTGATAGGGATTAGGAAGAAACTTCACTTGAGAAGATGTTTTTCCATAATGTAGACTTTCTGAGAAAGTCTGGTGTACAGAAAGTTCTGGCTTCTGAGAAGGATGGTGTACAGGCCCTTTGATTTAGTATGTTCTCATCTCTAAATGTCCCTTAAAGCAAAGTCTTCAGATTTGTTTCTGGGATATTGATAAGATGCTTTCTTTATCCCAAGGCATTGCATTTAGACAAACAGTTTCTAGGTTTTTTTGGGAAACATTCTTCCTCTGCAGATCACAGTTGTGCTGTTTGCCTTCCTGATGATTCTCTCCTCCTGTACGTTCACCTCAGTCATGAGACAAGGGACATTTCCGCATTTCGTTCTGGAGTGCCGGAGATGCTGTGGTCTGCTGGGGAATCCTCTGTTTGCACTCTGTACTTTAAGATAAACCTGCTTTTTTATGCTGAGAGTGCCCTGGAAAAGACTGGCCAGGAGAATGAATATCCCTTCCTTAAAATTCCTGAATTCCTGAGATTCTCTGCTCCCCCATCCTGTATTGTGTGCTAGTATGTATTGATCATCTCTCCTTGGACAGATGCTCCAGCTTAAAAAGCAGAAATGGAGCAGATTTTGAGGGGCTGGTGATGAGCAGGAAAATGGAAAGTATATGATTTTTATGTTACAGTGAATGAATATTTGTGGAGACAGAGTATTTGATCTGATAACAGAGGTTCACTTGAAAGAATCAAGGTTATTTTATGTCAATTTTCTCTTTGCCCTATATAAGATGCATTTAATTATTTCATGCTATCTCCTTCTATTAAAATTAATCTGTCTTATATATATTGTTGCTCAAATTAGAATAATTCTTTAATCAGCTATGTTATGCATGCCATAGTAGGCTAGAATAGGAAAGCTACTCCTAGCATACTGACAATGCATGTATTTTATTTGTTGTTGTAATTTAAAAGTAAAATCAGAAATATTGATTTCTACTTGACTGGAGAGATGATTTAGTTTGAATATCAGACTGATCTTAATCAGGTGAGAATTAATTGAGTTGGAGGTATTAGATATTCAGTGATGTTAACTGAACCATGAGCAATCTACAGAGAAGCTTTCTTTTGTACTGTGTTGGAAATATCAAATAGCTTGTACTCTACAATGTAAAACAATCCCTTCATGTTCATGCTACTACTTCCTCTGGCTCATTAAATGCACCAGTAATCTGTTCTGTGCATATTGAGTCAACTTCAGAGTAACAATCTAATGAATCATGATTTAATACAAAATGAAAAGGATAATAATTACCCTTAAAAATGTTGCTGGTAATGTTTTGGATCATTTAATGTTTTTGTACACATTTTACAAACATAGGTTTTAAAATTTTGCCCTTATTATTTGGGCATCTTTTCTCCACTTAGTGGTACAGTCCAAGGAATGACCCAAACACTGGACAAAACTTTTTTTTTTGTTTTGTTTTGTTGTTTTGTTTTGTTTGGTGTCGAGGGAAAAAAGCTATCCCAGAATAAGTCTGGTATGGATCATGATGGAAGCTGTTGGGGTTTTTTTTATTTATTTTAAGAGTGTGATAGCAGTATCATAAGTGTTGAGAAAATATAAATGGTGAGATAACACCTCTGTAGGACTTTCTCTTAAGTAGTAAAATTGTAAAGTCTTTAAATAAACGAGAACCAGACCTGAGAGGATCAATTTATCTTGATAATGGGGAATATTTCATTTATTTTGTGTACAAGCACATCTGCAAAATAGATGCACACTTATAATTGATAAAACTACAGTTCCAGTATTATATGAAATGTACAACACTTCACAATATGAGGTAATATGAAAGTGCCAAGTATTTTTATAATCTGAATTGGCAAAAAATGAACTTTCAGAAATAGCCTTCATACTACAAACAGTTCATACATTGAAAATAAGAAATATGATTCCTATCAACACAGTTTCCATGCAGCTGCTTATCTGGAGATAAGTCCCACTTTTTATTCTTCTCTTTCTTTGCACATGGGAAGACTTTGATGTTTGCAGTAAGAAATAATTAACTATCTCATATTTTAAAATATTGAAAGTAAAGAGAAAATATCCTTTAGAAATCTGCTACAAGTATAATCTCATGCTGGTTGTTCCTCTTTATTAAATTGCAAAAAGCCCCCCATAACTTTCAGTTTGTTTTTAAGCTTGGGGCAGGACATAACAGTTTTTTTTTTTCATGAAGTCTTTCCTTTACATAGACATAACTGAAACTTCAGCAGTCCAGCACACCTATTCAACCATTTCATTTTGAATGAAGCACAGAGGAGACCAGCCTAATTCTGTTTGGGTGTGGGATGGTATTGTAGGGTACATAATGAACACTTTCATCATAAATATGATGCCTTGTTTTTGTTGTCCACTGTTTGTAGTCCTGCAGACACTGAGATTAACAATGTTAAATTTAACCTTGTCTGGTTTAATGGTGTGGAAGGAAATTGTCTTTATTCTGCAGAGCTGTGCCTGTGTCTTATGCCAGATGTTGCTTTGTCCCTTTGACTCAAATTCCTACAATTTTTTTTAATTTTTGTCATAGGGAGCAAATATTTCTTGAACCTATGAATATGTTCTAAAGTTAAAATGGGCAGGACCCTGGCTTTTTATCTCCTTTTTTAAATCAGGACTTGTATGTCCCAGGACATCTGTTGGTGGACCCCCACCAACTTTGTTGTAGCTTTCTGGTAATGTATCTGGTCTTTTAAAATTAGTACTTTAGTGTCTATTGCATATTGCTGTCTGACTGCTTGAATAGACAGGGAAATAATTTGTCCAGTCTTTTTTCTGTGATAAGTGAACTGTTAGCCAGTTTCACTTCAGTTTCCATCTGCTTCTCATATTATCTTGTCATAAAGTCATAAAACAGAGTTGGGGAAAAAGCAATTAGAAATACTAAAGAAAATAATTTTTCTTAGATACTGTTTTTTTTTTTAGCAAAGAATAGTGTGGACTGTACAGATCTTTGTAAACAAAGTGTTCTTTACTGTGCCAACCTTCTAGCTAATTATCAAAGAAACCTTAGTAAAAAGAGTGCTTTGTAACTTAAAGAAGTTTTTAATCAACCACCAAATATACTAAGTTGGGCACTGAAAACTAATTTTTCATACCTCCAACATAATTAATATAATTCTGTATCTGAAGGGAATTACAGAAAGACTTGTAATGGGATTTTTATTTAAAAAAAAGCATGTTTGTACAGCTTTATGGATAAATTAAGGAGGCTTTTAAAAGCTCTTTTTTTTTCCTGTTCTGTGACTTTACACTGTCACAATCTAATTTCTCCTAGTTGTTTTTGTCATGCTTTCTCAGGTGGGTAAGTTTGGATAGGAAGACCCAGTGAAATCCGGCTCTTGGATCCAGGGCAGGTCTGGAGGTGCCAGGGACCAAACTCAGCAGCCTCCCTGAGCTGCTCAGGGCTGGAGATGCTCCCTGCTGAAGAGTCAGTCCTTGGAAGGACTCATTCATCTCTGTCCTCAGCCAAAAAGCCCTCCTGTCTGTCCCCGAAAATGTGGTCTTCCCATCATAGGCGGATCCCCTGCACATGCTAGCATGCCATAGTGAGCAGTTGAGAACTGGCAAAACTGAGTTGCTCTGTATTTAGACATGGCTGTTCAGCTTTTGTTCAGTTGACAGCAGACCTCTGTCTTGGCAAAGACACATTTTGGCCGTACATACTTGGTTGATTTAGAAAAGGTACTAAATTGCAGGCTTGCTTTAGCAGTTAAAATCTCTCTATGTGGCTGTAATGGGCAAAATGTAATGAGACTTAAAATTCTCTGAACTGTGACCAAAACTTATTTTGGATTTGCCTTGCTACAGAAATGCAAAGCTTTCTTCGTGAGAGATAAAGAAGAAATCTAGCCTCAAATCAGTATTGAGCTGTTCAGTGAAGTCTCTCTGAGCCATAGCCTTGAGAAGAGATCTTTGCTCCGTGCACATCCCCTTAGAGCCTGTGGCACAGAGAGGAGCCTGTGGGGTAACCTATGTCAGACATGATGTCATGAACCATGACTGCTGCAGGTGAAAGGGGGGGTCTGTAGCCAGTTTCCGTGGTAACTGGTAGGCACCTGCAGCTCACTGACGCAGTAGTGGATCTGTCCTTGTCTGTGCACAGAGCATTCAGTGATGGACATATGTACTGTCCTAGAAAAGCCTTGGCAAAGGGCTGATTTGATGGAGGGCAAGCCTTTTTCCCCTTTCTAACAAGGCATTTTCACTTTGTGGTGTTGAGCTTTGTTCCTCAGTTTATTTGCCTTATATTTGGAAATATTTGGGATAACTTTTATTGTTTGAAACATGACCTTCCTTTGTGTTACAGTTTGCAATGAATTTACAGACTTGCCCAAATTTACCGCTTGCTGCTGCTTGAGGTTTTGTTTTGGTAGCTTGCTGCTTACAGGAAGAAAGAAAACTTATCAGCCCATGAACTTCTAAAGTCATGGAAAGCCATTTCCTGAAGTCATAAAGATAGTATCATACACAAGATTATGAGAAGATCAATTCTGTTCTTTCTATAATGTGCAGTGTATCAGGAAGAAGGTTTGTTTGGATTCTTTAGTGTTCTGATTACCCCTCATAGCTGCTAAAGTGTTAAATTAGAGTAGGTTTGCAATCAGATCCTGTGTATCTGCTCCTTTTGTGGTGTCTTGCTATGCATCCTGAAACTTTGGTCAACAATGCAGATATTGCCTGAGTGAGGAATGACTAAGGCTTGTCAGACATGGAGATTAATTCTTGGTTTGAGGTATCTGCAAATATTGAGCACTATTTCTGACATTATGCTCCAAAGGAGTAGTTTAAACACTGTTTGTGCTGCTCAACATTGACACATTTAATTTCTTGGAAGAGTCATAGGATCATAGAATAAGCTGAGTTGGAAGGGACCCATCAGGATCATCAAGTCCAACTCCTGGCCCTATGCAGAGCACCCCTGTCACACCATGTGCCTGAGACCATTGTTGAAATGCTGAAACTCAGGCAGGTTTAGTGCTGTGACCATTTCCCTGGGGAGCCTGTTCCAGTGCCCAGCCTTCCTCTGGGGGGATATCTTTTCCTGATATCCAACCTAAACCAGCCCTGACCCAGCTTCATGCCATTTCATTGAGTCCTGTCACTGGTTAGAAGAGTGAAGAGATGGGTACTTGCCCCTCTGTGAGCAAGACGAAGCACAATTAAAAATAAAAAAAACATTCTCCGGACTCCTGGAAGGTTTCTGGTAAGTGTCTATAACTAAACCTGTCTTGCACTCTGTTTGACAGTCATTACATGACTGCCAAACAGAAGAGATGGATAATCAAGTTTTGTGTGTTCATATAAGGATGCCTAATATGCTTTAACTTTCTTTCTTCCTCTCTGTTGTTAAGCATCAGTTATGTTAAAGCTAAACAGCTGGAAGCAGTTTTATCACTTTGCAACAGTGCCTGGTCATGTACCACAGGCAGGGCCTTCTGAAGCCAGGGAATGCTGGCAATTGCAGTTTAGGCTTTTTTTGTTCACTGGGACATCACGCCTTTAACCAATCAAGACTGGTGAGTTAACAAGTGAGAGGGACCTCCTGTTGTCTTCTGTGGTTTTTTACTTCACAGCTTCCAAAAGAAATGATTACTACTACTACAAAAAAAAAAAAAAAGAAAAAAAAAACAACCCAAAACCTCAGCACAGCACTTAAAGAAGTGCCTGTGGAGAGTATAAATCAAACCAGACAGACCAAAAGCTTTCAAAAGCTTTGGATGTTTTTCCCACAAAAAAAAAAAAAGGTCATTTTTAGAAATGTACTAATAGGTATGATTTTTCTGAGATGCTGATGTAGGAACAGTCAGTATAAATACTCCAGGAAAGAACTGAAGAAATGTCAGATTGATCCTTGATAACCAAAGAAATATTCTGATAACCTAATAACACATTTGCCTTGTTCTGAGCTTAAACTGCTTAGTAAACTTGAGCTGTCCAGGTGTTTCCTCAAAGCTGTGCATTTGGATGACTTTAAGTCTAGAACACACAGATCTTAGAAACTGGGTATGGTTGTTAATAGATACCTTTGAACACAGGTTACACTGATTTCCCAGCTGGTAATTAACTGGTTAATTTAAACCCATTTTCTGCACACTTCCATCTGGTTTTCATGTAGGATGTGGTAGAGTTGCCAGTGTGTAATGCTGGATGCTGTGCTGGAAAAGTTTTTTAAGTGTTCATCAATAAATAATATGTTTGAAATAGGTAAGAAGTCAGTTCTTCACAAAGTTTGGCAGTATAAGGATACTGAAATCTTCATCAACAATTTCAGCAAACACTACCTTGTCTTATATTATAGTGAAAGCCTAATTAATAATAGCTGTGGACAAGCAGATTAATCTCATCTAGGGACTGCTTGCAGCTGTTGGATCACTTTCTCAAAATCTTGCCAGCAGTGTCCAGGATCCTAGAAGGTAGATTTTGTTCCAATGAGGTCCACAACTGATTAATGCCCATTTCAGCAGGCATCTACTATGGGCAAAGACAGGAGTGCTGCCTTTATAGGCACAAATCTCTTCTTTCTTGTTTAAGTCTTGATGTACCTATACACTGAGCATAGGTAATGTGATTTCGCTGTTGTATGATGTAGTACCATTAAGCTTTGATGTTACTAGATTAGCTGTAAATTTTGCTAAGTATGTGCAAGAAAATAACAATTTTTGTATGCCCTGAATTTGCTGGATATTAAATCACTACCTTAGAGGAGGAGAAATGGATGGAATTTTAGAAGGGAATGTGGTAGGGGAGAACTTTGTTCTTGATCTGGCTCCTGGTTGATCATGGACACATGGCTTTCTTTTTCTCTCTCTCCTTCTCTCTTCCATCTGCTAAATGTAGCCGATTACCTCTTAGAACAGTTTGAAATCTCTTGATAAAAATAACAGCCAATTCTTATCTAGGGTTATTATTCAGTGAAACATCTGTACAGGGTGCCGGTAACAATGAGGCATAATTTTAGCTACTCCCACATAAATCCTGTGTCCTTAGCCGTGACTTTGCTGTTCTGTTTTAGTGTCTCACTAACTTGTTGTTAAGTCTTAAGATCCTTAAAACAGACCAGGTACATTCACTGCATCGAGCGACTTCATTGAGCAGTTTCATTGTTCTTAAATGCCAGAGATGTAGGTGGTAGCCCTGAGTAGAGCATGTGAAAAGCAGGCACAAGAATCATGGATTTGCTGCAAGAATAACTTCAGAAATGGTAT
Organism: Peucedramus taeniatus; assembly: GCA_013400575.1. Classification (NCBI taxonomy): domain Eukaryota; kingdom Metazoa; phylum Chordata; class Aves; order Passeriformes; family Fringillidae; genus Peucedramus; species Peucedramus taeniatus. The sequence goes on from WBNO01030055.1 coordinate 118,501, forward strand.
TAGCAACAGCAATATGTGTGTGAATGTGCTACATGATGAGGGGAGAATCCCAGTTAAAGTGTTGTTGCTAAACAAGTGACAAAGACCTTGCAAACAGTATGAGAATCTGGGCCAGCCATGATTATATTAATAATAAATCAGATCTGATCTGCTACCTCCTACACATACGGTTTTTTCACTTATTGTCATTTTTCTAACTTCAATTTAGTTTGTGTCGGTTTTTTTTCCCCCCAGCATTTACTAAATGCTGTCAAGAAACTGGTCTTCTGATGGTGGTGAAGTGTCGGCAGGAGAACACAGCACTGAAGGACTGTCTGGTTGGCTAGTAAGTCCCTCTTGAGTTTTTGCTGGGTGTTTGTGCATGGCCTGTACTAATCTAGAAATGTTAACTATTCTCAAAAGGGCTGCGCAGGGTTAGGGACTTGGATGTATTTTCTGAAAATGGTATCTTTGCTTTATTAAAACCTTGCTGGTCAGGGCCCTAACTAACAAGATTTTATTTAGCATATGAATATATGGCTACAGAGACTTCTTGATTCACCTGGGGACAGATTTCAGCCTAGAGGACCTGCAGCCCTTTATTTGCACTGGTACATCACACATGTGGGGATAGGGACACACAGTGAAGCTTTTTCATAATCTGCTAGTGAGACAGGAAAAGTTGGTTTTCATTTTGCTTCTGTTTTTTTAGATTTAGTCTGTCTTGAAAGTGTCCTGCTGTTGGGAACAGCACTAGTAGGAGCAATGGGAAATTGTTATATATGAGAGGCCAACTCAATGCCATGTGGATTGAAACATCTTTTTTGGAAGTCCTAATTTACCCCCAGTGCCATTAGGCTGAAGCATTAGATTCTTGAATTTCCCAGGGTGAGGCCTGCGAAGTTTTTAAGTTTGACTGGGGGAAAAAGGAGATTGGTTTGATTTTTGGTGTGTCCTGCTCTCTTAAATCAGCGATTTAGATTAAAAATAAATGCCTTTGAACTAGTGACAGTTACTCTCAAGTATTTAGGAACTGATGAAAAAAATCATGTGCAGCCAGGCAAGAATTTAGGCCTAACTGCAGTCAGAACTTGCTGGAGTTACTCAGTTTTATTTGTCTGTTCCTTCACCTTTTGAAAAAAAAGTAAAATTAAACAAAATGCTTCTGACAAAAAAAGGTTTATAGGGTTGAATAGTTATACTTCAAAAAATTATGAGAGAAAGGAATTTAATGTAATGATCAAGGACCATTATATCGACTGTTAAAGACATACACTTGAACCTATTCCCAGTAGTTACTTGGGTGCGTTAAAAAAATAAGTCAACTCCAGCAGCTTCCCATGCTGAGGAGGGTAACTGCAAATGAATTCTTCAGCTGAACTTAAATACCAAATGTGTTTCCCTTTTTCTGCCTTTCCTCTTGGTGGCTTCACTGAGGAGACTTGAAAAACAAAATTATTTTACTGTTAAAAATAACACAAGCTTTCTTTGAGTGTAAAAGGAAGATTAGTTATGAGTGGCACTTGTGCAATATCTGTTCAGTATTCCAAGATGAAAAACAGTATGTATTTTTCTGTCTCATAGCTATTCTGATCCATCATTCTATGAAGAATGCAAAGCCGAATATTTGAAGCAAAGAGAAGAATACAGAGCAACTGGAATTAAGAAAAAAAGACAGAAGTTTACTCCAACTGTGTGATTAAAACTTAAAATGAACTTTTTTTTAATATGCAATTTGGATTTCACTTGACTTAAACTTAAACAGACTTAAATTGTCTGTACCACACTGTGTGGAGTTTAACTGAAATACACAAAATGAGATGAATGGAGAATAAAATAATGTCTGAAATTAAGAGTCAGTTTTAAAACTTCATAATTAAAGACCTAGAGCATGCTGTCACAGTTTGCAAGACAGGTTGCAAAGGTGTGTTCCTCTATCTGGACTTGAGATTTTGTTACCAGTGTACAGTTTGGAGTATACAATTCCAGCACATCCATTTGGAATTTAAAGCCTATATCTAGCTACTTGAGCCAGGCTACATAAAAACTTAAAGGGTGAATAATTTAAGTTGTATTAACTGATCACAGATTTGGTATACACTGAAGTTGATCTGTTAGCCATCACCTGAAACTGACTGTCTATGGAGATGCACTTACTAGAAGAGAAGGGTGGCAAATGCAGAAGAGCTACTCAGACCAATGTAAATTACCCTTTTCATCAAAATGTTGTCAGATGAGAGCCTGGCAGTACTTGTGCCTGCACTGTAACTCATTTTTAAGTCTACACTGCGACTCACTTTTAAGCCTGCACTGTCAGATGGGATGGATGCCCTGCGCTTGTGCGTGGCCCAGACTGACCATTTCAACTCTAGGGGAGACAGTAATCTCATCCAGACCTTCCTTGAGAACAAGGAATAAGCTGCCGTGCTTCAGGAGTTAGTGAGTGACCACACTTGGAAAATTATCCCAGGCAGAGGTGAGTAAACAACTAAACCAGGCATAGAAGATACAGATCACCTTGCAGGAGCTAAGCACATCCCTAATTTAAAAAGAGCTCACAAACAATCTTTCATGTGCTGATACTTGAAGCTGCTTAATTGTAGAACTCTCAAATGCTTAAATGGCTTCACTTAGAGATACTAATATGAAGTTTTAGAAACTATCTTGGAGTATCCTCCAAGCATTCTGAAATAAAACTAAATTCTTTAAAAGCAAAGAATGAACTTCGTAATTTTAATGCTTGGATTAAAGAAGAAAAAAAAGTGATTTGCTGAGTAAGGAGTAGGATTTGATACTGTTCTATTAGAAGAGGCAACATTTTACTTATTTGAATACTGCTTCACCACAAACAGTATTCCACTATTCAAGGAGGAAACTCAGACTGACAGCTGTATGAAGGACTTAATGCAGCAGGTTAGTCATTGCCCTTTATTCTGTGCCTTTTAGTGGAATAATCTTTAATAATGTTGCTGCAGTAGATTGGGTGGTGGATTGGACTTGTGGCTGACAAACTAAAAAGATGTGTAGCATTCTGCCTTCTTAGGCAAACTTAAGTGGCACTCAGCTCTAAAAGTAACCACCTTGAAATAGCTTATGTGGAACAGTGTCCAACACGTGTTCTCAGCTTCTTATCTCAAGCATTTTGGAAAACAAAAATATTCCTAATTAGTTGTTTTGCTGTATGTATTGTAAAAAGGAAGAAATTTAAAATAGATGGTGACATGTGTTTTTAATGACAGTAACTGTTCTTTTGTTTCACTATGAAAATCTGCTCTATTTTCAACCTCTGAAAGCCAGCCTGGGTGTTTGAAAAAAGCCTTGGGTGTTTTGTTGTTGGCAAAAGCCCTTCCCCCAGAGGATTGGGGTGGGAGTGAGCATTCTCTTACGGGCAGTGCTGGGTGCTGCCAGTGGTGTGTGCCTGCACTGAGGGCTCAGCTGGGTCATCCTCAGCTATGACTCAGGTCTGAGTCAGACAACAGCACCAGCAATGGAGGTCTCCTCTTCTGGCTCAGCAGAAATTGTGTGCAGCAGGTGAAGGGGACCCCCAGTGCAGTGACCAGGACGGCAGGGGATGAATGGATGTGTGGAATGGAACAAAGCTCAGGTGAAGCTGCAGGTATCGCTCCCCACCCTTCAATACAGGCTTGTATGTGAACAGCAGCTACAGGTCACATCTGCACTGATGTCACATCTGAAATTCCATGTACTGAATGGTGCTGTCAGCCATTTATTTCTCTTTTCCTACATCTGGATTAGCAGAGCATCAGCTTCCTCTATAATACACCTCTGGATCTAATGTGACGTTCCCTAGCTTTGAATTCTTGGTTTCACACCTTTCATTTTCTTAGTTTCTTGTGCATATCCTGTATTTGAATTGCATTTACATCTTTTATTTAAAGTTTAAATGAAAGAATGAGTACCATGACATGACAAACCCATACCAGTGAATTACTTTCATTTTTGGTTTTGTCTCAGCCATAAGTTCTCCTTCCTATTCAGGTTAACTGGAGGCAGCCCTGGATTCTAATTAGTGTAAGAAAACACAGCACAGGGGCCTATCTGTCCTCTTCAGAGCACTTGGCAGGCACCCAAGACACCCCCATTTTCACTGGAGGCAGCACTCTCTGGCTGTATTAAAGGTCTCTTCAAACTCCTGAGGGGAGTCCCCTACAAATGAAAGATATGAGAGGAAAGAGGGATAAGGTGTCATGGACTTATTGAAAAGTTTGCCTTCAGAGACTAAAACCCAAACTTGGGGGAAAGATGAGGGGCAGTTTGTAATGCACAGGATTTTCAGAGAGCAGTGGAACAGCCGCTGCAGTCTGAGAAATCACCCAGAAATTAACGTGCAAGCCAGAAACCCATTGTGCTCCACATTTAGGACAGCCATACTGCTCCTCAGGTAATTCATACTCCTTCCTGCAAGTAATTCCTCTGTCCTGTTTACTCTGCTGATCAAAAAATGGTCAAATACACTTGCAATGTAAGTGTTCCACCTAGTTAAAAATTGGTTCAGTAACAGTAAGCACCTGGGTGTTTCTTGCATGCTTCTCCCTAGATCAAACATCTGTACTCAAACATGGTCATCTTACCACTTTAATTACTGTATCTTAATGTTTGACTTTCTCTCTTCCATCTTAAAATACAATTAAATTAATTTTGCTGGACAGTGATCACACAGGGTGGTTTTTTTTTTTTAATGGTTCAACTGCAACACAGTTAAAATTAGTGTTTACCTTTACTGCTGGTCATAAAAAAATAAAATGCTTTCATCGACTGCCCTATGTTCATGCAATTGCAAGTAGTAACCACTCTCCCTAAAGAAAGGGTCAAAAGCCTGAAAAAAACCCTCAGAAAATAATAAAACTTCAAAGAAATAATAAAAGAATCAAACCCCCACATGCCCTTTTTTATACTCAAACTACACAGAGAATCAGAGAAATACCTTACACCTCTGTGACCACTGTCCTTCACAGGGCCTGTCTGGAGATCAGAAGACAATAGAGATGTCAGTCAGGTACAAGTGCTCTTCCCTCTTCATTTACCAGCCCACAGCATCATTAAAGCTGCAGTTGTTTCAGCACAAGAGTGGCAAAGTCTGCTGCAAGATGGTTTTGGAAGAAAATTCAATCTGCTTTATCCCAACAGTATAGTTCATGTGATACTTACATGGGCCTGTGTTTCATTACTTGGAACGGGTATTGTTTTACTGTAACTCCACCATATGTCTTGTGCTGATACTGTTTTTTTCCAGCTGTAAAAATTGGACAGTCCATCATAGCTAATTTGGGGGTTTGTTTTCTTCAATATGGCTAGTTTCACATATGAGAAAAACTGATCAGCTGTACACCACAAACCTGGCAGGGAAACTATCAGATTTTAGAAATACTTAAACTTAAGTAAACAGTGCAAGTTTACATGTAAGTTATTAGAAGGTTCATCCAACTCACCAAATACCCAAATACATATTTCATCCGATTGCCATTTGCTCATTTAAATGTGCAAAACAACAACTTCCTCCTGCCCCAAAAGCTGTCTTTCATCTCTGTTAAATGGAGTTAGTGCTTTCTTAAATTAAAAACTGTCAAATGGGTGGGTTGGAGGAGGTTTTAAAATGTTCAAAGTTTGCATTCAAGTTAAAATTTTCTTGGGGTCATTTAACGTAATTACTGGAGAACTTTGGTCCTTACTATATGCAATTTTACAGTTTTATGTAACATATGCACACTAACACCAGAACCCCATTATTATAGCTACTTCTCCATATAATTTGCTGTCACTGATGAAAATATTTCACTTCTGAAAATGGAAAAAGCACTGTAAGCCACTAGTGGTGTGGATTTAAATGACTTTTCCATCTTCAGTCAAAATCTGATTGTAAGCTTCAGACCAACAGATGCTTCACAAACCAGCAAGCTCCCAAGTGACTCCAAATCTGGGGACTTCCTTTTCAAATGTTACAGCTTGGACATGGCAGTGAGTGATTGGATTGGAAATGCTGCCTGCAGCAAACTCTCTGGCATCAGTCCCTCTTCTCCCTAGTTAGCAGCAGTGCTCCTGAAGTCCCTCTCATCACACATCGCTGCTCCCCTCTCCACCATGGGAAGGAGCACAGAATATAACCCAAGGGTCAAATGCAAAACCTGGAAATTCTCAGGCTCTGCACAGAAAATCTTAATTTCATACAGGACAGGACAGGCTGACTGGGAACCTTTTGACACAAGTAGTCAAAGTTAACTAAATCCGTCAGGTTTCAACATCCAGGAGGATACCTCTCCCAGAAAATGCTGAAGCAGGCTACAGTAGATGGTTGGTTTTTTTCCTTGAGTCAAAGTGATGAACCTCAAATCTAATTGCTTGTATGTGGAATAACATTTATACACAATAAAGGAATTAAAACTTCAGTAAAAAATTTTGTGCCAAATACGGAAAGGAGATTTGTTAGTAAAACCAATTTCAAACAAAAATAAATTTATTTATTATCTTACAAAGTAGAATTCCTTCATTGCACAAATCATGTTAATGCCTGTTGAATATTACATTCCTTAATAAAAAAACTGTAATGTTGAGGTGGGGGACCCCAAAAGTAAACTACATTAGAACTAGGTACCATATAACTTATGCAGCCACATGAGAAATGCTTTGTTATTACATAGGTAGTTGGTTCTATCAGCTAAAGCCTAGTGACTTGGATTTGTTTTATGCATATTGGATTTTGTTCTATTACTTTCCAAGAGATTGTACTCCCCTGAGTCAGCTGTGTTCATTGGTCAGAATAAATTCCAGCATCTGACACCATTTCCATTAATCACAGACAAGCCAGTATACGTGAGCAAGATAATAGATAAAAACAATATCTGGTGAATGGGAAACATTGTTTATGTATGCTGTTTGTACTACAGGAGAAGGTATCTGGAAGGCATTTTTTTGCCTTTGATAGACATAGTGAAAGATGGGCTCGCTCTGAAGTACTTACTGTGCAGGGGAGAGTGTCTGGAACCACAAAGGTCACGTAGCACCCTTGTAACACTTCTCCAGCCCATCATTACTATGGCTGTGCTACAGCCAGAGCTTCCCCATGTATTTGCAAGCAATCTTAAGATAATTAGCTACTAAACAGCTGTGAAATTAATTTTTATTACTTTGATGTTAAGCTGGATCTGTGAAGCTGAATACTTCACCCACCCATACATCTGTAAATAGCGTAGTCAGTATTAAATATCTTCCTGCCCATTACAAGTTAGGTATCATGGATCTAAAATACAATGCATTTTTCTTCAACTTTTTGAGCAGTCAAGACATTTCACTTAACCCTGTTGTATTAAGCCAGATATGAAGCAGAGAAGTTTACAAAAAAAAAAAGCATAAATTATATTTGTCTAGAACAGTTCATGGCCTTAAGAGGAAAAAAAGTAATGAAAAAGTAGTGCCTAGACACCCATAATCTATAAAGCAGGTAGCTGGAATTCCAGTAGCTCTGGTTCTCAGTGGCATACTAAAGACACCACAAAAATACTTATTTTTGTATATCAACAATGCAACAACACCAAGTCCGATTAAATTAAGGCTTTGTTTCTTTAACAAAAGAAAAATTAGTAGCCTTCACCACCACAGGAATAAAGAGTCAGAGTTGTGGTGCTGTGCAAAGGAGGCACAATACAGAAAACTGCACTGTGAGCACACTGGGTCTGTGGCAGCATTGTTGTGCAGTTACAGCAGCTTCCTTCAGCAGGAACAGGGAAACAAGCTGAACCTCCAGGATTCACAGTGTTCAGCAGCAGCATTACTTACGGTCCTTCACAATTCACAATCAAGCCCTAAATGAGGCAATCCAAACAGGATAGCCTAAGGGTGTTTTTTTTCTTGCCACTATCACATATAAATCAAGGTTGAAAAAAAAAAACAAACTAAAACTCACCTTTCTTAGTTAAATATTAGAAAAGTTAAATATTAGAAAAGAAAGAAAATGCAGAAAAATTAATTTACAAACCAGAGGAATCGAAGCTAATTGAAAGGAGGAAGAGAGAATCTAGTTCTTCATATTATCTCTTCTTCTGAAAAAGAACACTGTCAAAATGTAAGCTCAGAGCGGGTACAAGTTCTAATACTGGATAATGAGTATTTTCTTGATAACATACAAATAGCAAACAAATATAGAACTGGATTATTTTGTTTTATTCCACAAACTCACTTTTCAATGTAACCTTTAGCAAATGTATGTCATTTGCAGTACAAGACTATCTAGGCCCCATGCTAGATTTCTTTGTATTTACATTATACCAGCACGGCTTTAACATCAAGGAACTCACTCCTGATTTACAGCAGAGGAAGACTAGGCTTTCTGATTTGGAACTAGAATTAAAAATAAAGAAAGAACATTTCAAGCAATTTGTTTTCTCCCCTTAAAAGTTCGAGCATTAAGGTGCCTATTCAGAATCACTCCAAAAATGCCTCAGTTCATTCTAAAAATTGTTTAACTCTTGTGCAGACAGTTTTGATTACACTGATCCAGGTAATCTGCTGGACAATTTAACAAAGCTGGATTATTTTTCATTTCCCAAAACATATTCTCATTGGGCTTTGGAGGACTTGGGAATACCCAGGAATTATCTTCCAGAGAGCTCTTTCCGTAAGAATGGTGTTCCTGAAACGTTTTGCCATCAGCTGGAATTGGTCTTTCATCTGTCCAAGCTTGGAGGGTCACCCTTTCTGATGGGACACGGGCATTTCTCAGCAGAGGGGGAGACACAGCATTGCCGAAGGCTTTATCGTTTTGTGAGAGGTTTTTATAGACTACCCCAGATGTCAAATTCAGCTTTGAAATGTTCAAGTCAACACATTGCACTGGTGCAGTACAGGCAGCTGAAGGAAGAAGATAAAAAATTACTTTAAAATTACATTATCTAATGAATTCTTCATGTACTCCAAATGAACTACAGTCTAGCAGGGATGTTAAACACAGTTTCTTCAAGCCACAAGTTTTTGGACCATATTCAGTAACTACTTGAAAGCTAAAAACAACATACTACCCTCACCAGTCTCAAGATGAATCCAAAATCCTGAAATCACAGTGTCTAAAACACACCCAACTCTAAGGATATCTCTCAACTCCCATTTCAACACGGATAAACTGATGGATCTTTCTGACCAGACTGAAACGAATGCTGAAACAGAGACCATTTTCACATGCTTGGAGAAATCAGCCAGATGCAGAAGAGTGAGTGCTGCTTCCTATTCTACTGATTCTTTAACAAGTTGTATTCTCGTGCCATCCAGAACTTGAATTCTCACTGCCCATGCAGCAATAAGAGGGAAACACGTGGTGTTCATGGGTTCTCTTGTCTGACTTCCCAAAGTAAAGTGACAGACTGCAATGTTCAGCCAGGTGACATTCCAGAGGAGTTTTAAACTGTTAGGCAGGGGGGATTTTGAAACAGAATAGGATCTACCTGAAATGGAAGAGCTGTACCTTCAACACACATCTGAACATATGGCCAAATACAAGCAGGTCATTTTGTTTTGTAGTGATAATGTACATAAACGTGTAACCAGAGCAGACTAATGCTTTCTGAGTTAAACTCACATCTTACATAGTTTTCTAGAGCAGCTGTCAATCTTGAGCATCAATTGCAGTTTTTAACTTTAGTTCTTAAGGGACATAAAAAGAAGTTGGTATCTTGGTCAAAGAATACAACTTCTTTTGTCACAGTAAATTAAAATTTGTGGATGTCAGCCCAAACCACTTTCCAATAGTATGGGCATCATGTCTGGAAGACATGCTAAGGCACTGGATTTGGAAGATTTGTGCTGGCAGGTGTAAAAAGCAATTTGAGGTCTCACAGACCTTTAGAAGTTCAAGAAAAATTGAATCCACTGAAAATAAATTGAAAATGTAAAAAAAAAAAAACCACCAAAAAAAACCAAAAATATAAAAAAAACCCTAAAAAAATCCACAAGAAAAAAAACCCAAAACCAAAAAACCCCACAAGCACACACATTTCTTGAAAATGCCTCCATACATAACATATATAAAATGCCTCTCTACATTCTAAGTAGAATCCACATGTTAACTCATACTGTTCATGTCCCACACAAAGTAATGAACACGTGTTCTGCAGAATTAATGCACCCCCGATGATGGCAGCTACTTTGTAGATGCCAAAAGTCAGTATTAGAGGTATAGGAAGTGGAAAGCTTCAGTCAATTGTAGCCATATTTTGCCTAAATATCTATAAATATAAGCAAAGATATAATTCATAAGTGTGGCTGATGACCAAGATCAGACCTGTCCACTCTTACATACTTCTGAAAAATTACCAAAAAAAGTCTACAGATGAAAAGGCAAAAGTCCACTGTTACCTGATCAATCAAGAATGCCTTCTACTGTGGATGAACAACTGCATAAGAACTGCAGAAAATGAGTCTCCTCACCAAGGAGAGGAGAAAAATCAGTAGTTGTATAGTGGCAAGACAGGTAACTCCAAATTAAAAATAAGGACATGAAGACTGTATATGATCACATCGAATCTTGACAGGTCTAAGATTATTTAGACTCATCCAGTTCCCAGTTTCTCTGCTGAAGTTATTTAACAAACATTTTTTAAAATTGTAGGAACCCAGACTCACCTGGTAACAATATGGCCAAGTCTACAAAATGGGTTGATAGTTTGTATCAGCCAAGTACCAGAGACAAAGTGATCATTAGTCACTGCTGACCACAAAGGCAGGGACTGCTCGGGAGGTGAATCCTGTCATTACCTCACTGAGCTGTTTAGAAACAAAATGTCTTGATCTGGTAATGGACAGGGACATCAGAGACTGTCACCAGTACATTGTAACCAAGTTCACTGTCTTCCACCAGTATTCTGAGCACAGTAATGACCACAATTGAAGTGAGCAGAAAACAAAGGAAATTATCTCTTTATCACAGTTTGTTTGCCCGACAGTCTAGCATTTGACTTGAGAGAAACATATGTATGGAACAGAACTGTCTGATGAAGTGGTCACGGAAATTTTAAGTACTTTATGTGAAAAATATTTAACCCTTAAAATTATTTAAGGCAGTTTTGTTTCCCCAGTATTCTGACATTCAGAAAATGTCACAAAATGTCTTTTCTAAGAAAATGCTACACAACTTTGCTGAATGCAATGTAAAGAAGTAGGGAACCATACGGAATTTCAGTATTTTAAAGTCTGATTTTAAAATGTTGCCAATTTAATACTTCATATATTCTGTACTGGGAAAATAAGACTGCATTTGCAAAAGATTTTTTCCCCCCTAATATGAAGTAGTTGTGGTAAAAGGTCAAATACGAGTAATCTTAACACCTCAGCCTTGTGCACATAAGCAACACTTGACTGAGAAAAAAGCCACAAGGGGAACAGAATACAGTACTGAAGAAAAAACACATCAGCAACACCTTTATGTGTGAAGTTGACCAGTATGAGACAGAAGCAAAAGCAGAAAATGGGGAAGCTGGAACCATAATACAGTCTAGCTTATCAACTTCAATTGATGACATTCTGATAAGATATGATAGCTAGTTTATTTTTAAAATGCTACAGCTTGAATCAACAGTTTGTGTTTGTAAGGTCAGTTATTGCAAACACTGACTTGCCTTTCTTGGCTCCTGGTGGGTTCCTTTTCAGTTTTCGTAGGACCTCAGCTTGCTTGTCAGTCACTACACGCAAATTGGACACTTCTCTCTTCAGGTCCCAATATGTTTGTTGCAAACTTTCAAAACAGAAATTTATTCCAAGTTAAATATTGCTGCCTCTAAACCAGCCTATTAACATCCTTTCAAGTGTTGACTGTTAATAAATTGTTCTTGCCTGACACACAATGCAAATTTTGTTTGAGTACCATAACTGTAAATGGTCTGAACAGTACTGAGAATTACCTTAAACGGATGGACCTTTGTATATTTTATTTGATTCTTTCCTATTGCAGTATACAATGCATTATATATTGACATACTAGGTAATAATAATAATTTTAGCTCTCCAAAGGAAAGAAATATGAAGCATACTTTTCATTTCAGTATCTGAAACTAACCATCTTCCAATAAAATTAGTCATCTCAAAGGAGTACTTTATTTAAAGTGACACCAGGTTATAAAAAAGGCAGTGTTAATGCTGAATACCTCTCAATAAATGACCACATACCCCAACATATATTATGAGCCTAGTAATATTGATTGATTGTAATTTCAAATAATCAAAAACTAGTATTTGGGTCTTATACCATGCATGTTGCTACACTGAATTCAGACTAAAAACCCGAGACCCAAACTGAGCATACACACAGAGTCCAATCTAAAATATAAACCATACTCTTTCATATTCAAGGCCTCAAATGTATGCTAATACACTGCCTTATCTGACAGTGTAAAAAATAGTGTTCCAATTCATTCTCTAAGACAGCATAATACAAGAAACATATTTAGCAACAGCAGGACTGTTCCAATGCTGATGTTTCAGGTTAATAACTGGTAAGAAAATTAAGAGGGAAAAAAAAAGTCAGCATTACCATATGTTTCTTGGTAAAATTTCTAGCAAAGACTCACTGAATATCACATTTATGTTGATTAATAATTAACTTAGTGTTCAAAGACATAAGGATGTAATTACTTCAACATAAACATGAATTAAATGATTTAATGTTTTTTTAATGATTAACATTCTACCAAAACACATTTATTGAAGACAAATATAATGGATGAGAGTTTCCAGAATTTTTCTTCCTCACTACACTCACTAAAAGGCATTTATTTGAAAACAGCTCAATATCTCAAGCTATTGAGATGGGAAAGAATTAATAAGCTTTATAACTGTATGTAACGCTATTTTTTAAAAATAGCAACATAGGATCACTCCTGCATTAAATATCAAGCACAAATGTGTTCAAAATCACTCTGAGAAGTAGCTATTATGCAAGTCAACACTAAGAGAGTTCCCTTAAAACAAAGAAATAGAACTTGTATTCACAGAAATACTTCCCCAGAACACAAACGTCCAGATTCATAAAGCTGTGTTAAAGAACACAGGAAGGTGTTATTTTAATAAATAATGTATTAAGTGTCAGCAATTCTGACATATAGAAGGCTAAAATTTTCAGAACTGATATTTCAAGAAGTTCAGTCAAACCTGTGGGCTTTCTACTGCAGACTGCTTTTGGCTCTTTGAACTCTTAAGGGATGACAACTTAATTTTAAAGCTGATGTGGCAACCACACTTCGTTAATTCTCATGTTTTGGTCTAAAAAATAAGATCAAAAACTTTTAGTTATGTCAAACCAGAACTGTCCAATATGGAACACAGAAATGGTAAATATAAGGACAGCTCAAGTGTCTGCCACCAACCAGAAGGAAAGTGCTTGGATGAATTTTTGAATGTGCATTTAGTACTTTTACAAGCATATTGCAAAGGGCTGCAGGTACCAGAATTCTACTTCAATCACATGCAACAGATTTTAATTGTTTTTGTGGATACTGACCTAAAATCCCATTGCAAAGCCTGATTTTCAAGGAGTTTGTAATTTAAAACCAATGATTCCCTGTGCCTGGAGGTTTATCCTATACTGCCTTCTAACATGTTATATGAACCTTCACTATGACAGCCTATTTAAATCTACAGCAAATTAAGATTTACACACTGACAATTTAAAGTCAGATTTGCAGGCTGCTCACAAATAAGAAATAACTTCCTTCCAGAAAGTTAGCTAAGTGCAAATGCCTCCATTTCTTATAAAAAGCAGGATTGCTTGCTAGAACAATGTTTCTTATAGGAGGTTTTTCAAGTGCCTTCTCCACAGATTTCTGGATGGGCTAATATATTTATTACAAATTCAGTTTTTGTATTACAATAAACACTATACTGTCCATATGCTATTTTAGACGGCTGCCACCTGAGCACCACTTGGTGGAATAAATCTGCTCTGATCAATAATTATTTGATCAAATGATCAGTTTGATCAGAGCAGTGATCAGAGATAACTGCTGTGTCTTGAGAGTACATCTTTTATCAGGTGTGTGAGGCTGACTGCGAAGCTCCAGGAGCAACCACAAGAATAAGTATCCAGTCAAGGTGAAAGGACAGAGTGTGATTTGTGTGTAGTGTGTGCATTGTTATCATCACTGCACCAGAGAAGAGATAATGGGAAGTGTCTGTATGTTCTCTTTCAGTGGCTGAAAAGTCTCTTCAACACCCAAGGAAGCACCAAGGTCCACTGCACTAAAGCCTGGCATTGTGAAGGACTGCTCTTCCCTCTGGTGGAAAATGCTGTAAGTGCACCAACAGGCATAACTATATAAATATTCATCATCATCATCCTGAACTACAAACTTAACAAAGAAAAAAATGTACAATGATCTTGCTAAATAACTATACCTAGACTTTCAATGAAATTGTGTAACTTGAAATAACACACCTAAAGAGTCTGCAAGAATAATTTACTTATTCAACTAAGTTTACTGAGTTCAACTAGAAGTTATTTTATTTTATTATAGTTATTTCAGTAAACTGAAAATAAAATATTTCATACCTCTGCATATCTTGCCTTTGAAGGTGGTCTCCATGTAATGTATTTTCCTCTTGAGCCTGGTCCTGCATAACAGAGTGAAGCAAAGACAGAGAATAAATGAACATGATTTCAGATCTTCTCTCTCAAAAAATGGCAGTGAAACTCCAATTTGCCTCATAGTGAAATTCACAAGTAGTCTTTATTTGTGTTAGCTGCAGTGGGTTTCAAAAGGGAAATAAAGAATTCTACTAAGAATTTCCACTAAAAAATACTTAAACTACCTATTTATACAAAGGTATTGCTCAGCCACCTCCATAGTCTTCTTTTTCAAAACAGCTCAACTCTCAGAATTAAAGATTGATTACTTCTTTAAGTGGACATCAAAGTCTTTCAATTTTTGCTTTCTAAACAGTCTTTTTTGTTCTTTCTCCATCACAGTATATAAAGATCTTTAAATTAAAGCAAACAGTTTCAGTATAGATTTACTTCCACAAGTTACTTTTATTACAGAAAATAATTTATGCTTCAGTCTGAAAGACTACTTTAAAACTGCACATATATGTAGCCACACTGAATTTACCAGGACTGTTTAACAAATCAAACATTGGGCTCAATTTGTTAGCTCTGTTTCTATTAGACCCTTACTTGTGATGAGCTCCCTTCCCTTTCATATCCCTTCTTTCCATGTTCCCTTCCTATCATTCCCTCTAGCCAAAGCTATTATGGATTTGATATCTTTACAGTGGCTTTAAGACAAGGCTGTACATATTTCAAGCAACTTGTCAACACAATGTACACACTGTATCAACTACAATGTAAAACTTGACTAAGAATATCTAAAAGTACAGAAAAATAGAAAGTACACTTGCCTAAGGAAGTAAACATTTGAAAATATGTTTTCCTGTTTTCATTTTCATTATTACCTACTTTCATTACATGTTAGCTAAACTAACTAATGTAATGAAAATGAGTAATAATGAAAATACCAGCTGAGTTGAAATAATGCTGATTTGTCATTGCTCATTGATCACACTTGACTGTATTTCACCTGACAGATTTTCCCCTCCTGAACTTTCTCACCATCTCCCAAAGATTTAAATTCATAGCTTAAAAAAAAAAGTTGCACTGTATTACTCCACATTTGAAAACATGCACTTTTTTATTTCCTGTATTAAGCAGTTACCAGGATCAAGAAGAAATTACATTAAAGACAAAAAAAAAAACCAAAAAAAAAAACAACAACAACAACAAAAAAAACCCCACATAACAAAACCCCCCAAACAAAATGCTGTTCCCTGTATTTATTCTGTGCAACAAAAGCTGCTGGCATAAATGTTATTTAAACAGTGTCACATGTAGTATTCCTTACAAATGCTATTTTAGTCTGTTCTCTCTGACATCATTCACTCTCACAATACAATCTGCAATTATTTATGCAGCTGTTACTCTGTTCTAGAGTTACCCGAAGACACCAGAACTTCACACAAGTTATAGCAAGCCTTCAGATTTTACAAGTTATTGAAAGCACCTGAAACAGCTCCAGACCCAAGTGAAACCAACAGTAAGGGAAGTTAACTAAACACCTCACATGCTTTATCCCCACCTAGTGGAAAAAATGCAGACTCACTCAAATGCTGTGTGATTCAAGATTACATAATCATCATTATTAATGACCATAAGGAATCTAAAACAGTCTGCCTCCTCAAACAACCACATTTAAATGTTTTACATTCACTGTGTAACTCCAATGTGACTGCAGAGTCCTAAAGACTGGCACTGTACCTTTCATCAAAAGTAAGACAGAAAGCAGAAAGCATGCACTAGACAATAACTTACTACTTTTTGTTACTGTAATCTTAATTTTCTTTTTGAGATCCTAACAATGCCTAGGTTATGCAATGTGTCCCTCAGAATAGATATTTGCCTTGGAAATGGCAGAAAAGGGTGCCAAAATGCAACTACCCTAAAGAAAAGTGCCAGACCTCCTTAAACAAAGTTCATCACATCTTTTAACATTAGCATCCCCTTGATGTTTAAAAAAAATATAGAGACCAGCTTTTGCCCAAACTTTCTTAGTAGCCCAGCTCACATAGAACTTCAGTGGCTACTTATAGAAAATCATAAAGCTTTATTTTCTGTTATTATATGGACAATGGCTGGGAAATCTCACCTGTATAGAACACGTACCACAGAATATCTGGAGTCAGAAGTGACCCCTAAGGATTAAGTTCAACTCCCTGTTCATTCCAGGACTACCTAAAACTAAACTTTTTAATTAAGAGCATAATCCAGACACTTCTTAAATTTGGACAGGCTTGATGCCATGAACACTTCCCTGAGGAGCCTGTCCCTATTTCCAAGAAAAATTACAGTGTATGAAAATATTTAGGGTTCGTTTTACCAAGATATTAATCTTTCACTGAATTGTATACTTCATGTTTTTGTTGACCCTTGATTTTGACTGACCATGGGATTTAAAATTAACCATTAATACAAAAATTCTTATAATTAAGGTACCTTCTGCTTGGAATTTTGCAACTCCTTCCTGAGACTGTTGCACTCTTCCTTGAGTTTTTCTAGATCCTGTTCCAGACTATGCACTTTCAGGTCACTGTTCAGCTTCTCTAATTCCCAGTTAGCCTGCATACAATTCAGACTTTTTATCACTGTAAAGAAGACAAGCAAGACAATTAGATTGCAATCTCAGTCCAAAGAATGTAAATCAATATGTAAGATGCTCTTCAACCAGCCCATGCCCTACAAAAATATTTGAAGAAACTGGAGTCTATGGCAACAGGGAAATATAACACTGGTAATGCTGTTGGCAGAGGTGGTCTATTTTCTGGGTTTAAAGCATGGAGCCCTGCTTTCTAGGAATGCATTGGAGATTTGACAGAGAGAAAAATGAAGTACTAGCATAAAAAGGCGCTGAAAAAAAATCAATTTATGGCAAATACACAGCATATATGCCAACATGCATACTTCTTACATGCTTTGAAAACATGAGCCTTTTTGCCCTCAGATTTGTATTGTTACATCATTTACCATTAAGTTTTCCCCAAGCTTAATATAAAGAAGTTCCACACAGAACAACAAAAGATACAATAAAAACAAAAGGGGAAAGCATAAAAGTTACACAAATCCTGTCAGACTGAAGTAATTCACATGGTGAGAAACTACCTAAGCTGATGCTACCATCAGATCAGTAGCAGGGCATTAGTAAGACAGCAAGAAAAAAAGGAACATGACAGGAAGAAAACCCACAAGTTGTCAACTGCATGGTATACTTATTTTCAGATTTAATAAACAACCTTAAGTTACACTGATTCTTTTTTTTTAAACAAGGTACTCAGATTTCACTTACGAGTAAAACTGAATTACAAGTAAGGATTGAAATCATGACATTTTCAGAGCTCTCCTTACAAACTTTGCAAATCTTACCTCCTGAAAACAATGAGGTCCTCAACAGTGATACTAGCACTACTTGCAATTTGTTTTTCTAGGTTTAAACATTTGTGCAATTGAAGTAGTGCATTACATTCTTAAGGTCCTCTTGGAGACTAATCCAATTCAAGCACAGCCATACTCAAAAGTGCCTTTCAAATGACTGCATTTGTACAGACTCTGAAGTCAGTCCGTATCACTAGCTTTATACAGATGGCGTTTTCTTGTAACTAAATTAATGAAGGGTTCTTCCAGGGTGTTTTGTTTTACCCATCTATCACATACAGAGCACTCTTTACAACTGCAGTAAGAGAAGCTGGATTTGGGCTTCTGGAATTGCCAGGATATACTGTTAGTTTCTCCCCCCTCTTTTCACCAGGCTCTATACAACCAACATATTTCTATTTTTTCTCATTTCCCAACCATCTAAGTAACTGTTGGCAAGTGCAGCTGTTGCTATACAACATCCTCTTGTATTTGTCATATTCCAACAGTGAGACAAAGCAATCTACTGGACCCTCTGCAGGTACCAGAGGAAGTGGGATTGACTGAATGATCTTTATACTTGAACAGGCCTCTGCCTTGCTCTGAGGAAGAGGTGTTGGGGTCCAGAGATGTACATGACACAGGCTATAAACTGTCAGGTGGTGCCCATCTCTCAGATTTGTAGATCATCTACAGCAGAAGAACACAACAGCCTCAGAACATACATGTCACCATTCACAAGAATGAAGACAAATTCAAAGTACCTCAATGCTATTCATGCCTCTCTTACCTTGTCCCTATATAGGATTAAACCTCTTCATGCCCTGAGATCACAATATAACCACTACAGCTCCTCAACATACCTTAAGATGAAGTAACCAAATGCATACCTTGCTGAGTTTCCACTTCAGTTCTTAGTTGTAACAGCTCTACTTCTTTACATTGCAGCTGTTCGTTCAAGTTTTTGAAGGATTCTGCACTTTCTTTCGCCTGTTTTCAGAGGGGAGAAAAACCCCAACCCAAAATAATTTGTGAAGCATTTTTCTACCATATCTGACAATTCAATATTTTAGAACAAATACAACAACAAAAAAATATTGCTTTGATTTTTTTAGCATTATTCTAGCCCAGTAATAAAACTGACATACTTTAAATCATTATTTCTACAGAAAGTATTGTCATGTACTTTAAAAGAGTGATAAAACCAACACTACAGATCTTAAGTATATAAAGTTCATTCTACAGTAAACATGTACTAACAAAGCAGTACTGATAAAGCATGCATTGAAGCCATTACTTAAAAAGGCACACCATTTTTTCCAGTTTGCTTTTCAGATGGTCACGGTCGATGCAGGCCTCTCGATAGGCTTGGTAGGCCTTATTGACTTGCTCCCGCCCAACTGAGCTGCATTCCTCTTCCAGCCGGGAACCAAGCACCTGAACGTTTAACGCACAGGAGAAGTGAGAAGTTTTGTATGATATGCTGGGAACTGCAAAATTTTAAAAAGGTAATGGTACAGCCTGCAATATTAATCTAACAGCTTTTCCTTTTTTATTCAGTTTAGATAACAAATTAATCAAATACACTGATATAGGTCCAAGTTTTTTACGAAAGTGCAACAAAGACTGTCTACTAATTCTGAAATCTCTAACAATACTTAATGCTCAGTAATTTATAGAATCATAGAGTAGTTTGAGTTGGAAGAGGACATTTAAAAGCTCATCTAAACCAACCCCTCTGCCATGGACAGGGACACTTTCCAGTACACTGCTATAAGTTCACTCCTATGAGTACTTAAAACCCATTCATAAGTTATGATTGCGCCCTCTGACAATCCCTTAATCATATTTTCCAGGCTCTAAAATATGTAAACTGCTTTTTTGAAAAAGGAGTTCTAAGCGTATAAATGCACAACATGTATAAAGTTCAAAGGAAGCCAAACAATTTCTTAAATGCCTCATAATGTAAATAAAGATTTCTTTCAGTGTATTTATGTAAGAAAAGCCAAAGCAGAATTATTTTACAAATATCTATTAGCTTTCAAATCACCACCATATCACTGCCTGCTATGGCAAAAGACAAGCAAGGCAGACTAACCACTACCCACTGGATTGCTAGAAAAAGGGGAACAGAGTTAAAATATATTAAGTGTTTTTAATAAGACAGAAAGAAATCTTACATCAAATGATATCCATTCATATAAAAAGTTCTTGCTTTAATTAAGTATTGTATTTTCATTGTTTTTATCCTGCACACTTCCTTTAAGTGTACCTGTTGCAGATATTCACAACAGATTTGCACATATTTTCTTAAAAATTAGGAGCCACAAAAAAATTACTAAAACAAAGCATTGACACTCATGTATCTACCTTAAATATCTCCTCTTTAAAGTGTTTACTTGAAAAAAGTATGGGGAAACAAGCCACAAAGATAGTAAGCTCCTGCCCTTTGCTTTTTTTTTGTATGTGTACAACTGTATGACTCCTTTTAAGTTTTGTCCTTTATATTTTCTCTCCCTAATAAAGCCACTCAAATAGAACACAAACCTTAATAAGCTTCCTTGAAGTTTCCATGCCCGCAAACTCCAAAGGTGTAACTCCCCATATATTTTTTAAGAATACAGGTACATTAACTATTGACAAAGACTGAAAGTCAACTAACAGTTTTGGCCTTCTCAATACCCGTCCCTCATAGAAACATTTTAATGGTATTCATATACTAAAAAGTTTTCTCTACAGAAAACAAAGTAGCATCTCCAAGAGAATTAAACTAAACCAGGCCAAACCAAAAGACACGAGACAAAAGGAATGGTCAAGGTCAAATCCTGTTTATTGTGATTTTGACTAACAACATAAAAGATGTTACACTCAGCATGGTTCAGGTCTAGAGCTCTACTCCTATTCCCAACATCCTCCCAAACCTTATATAAAGACAGTCTTGAAATAGCTTTTTGAGAAAAAGTCAACCCTGTCTTCACCAAGAATTCCTGAATAAGTGTCTTAAAGCTGTGCCAAGTGTGACTCAAGTTCTTCATTCCAATGCCACAAAATAATACACACTTGGAATTTTAAGAGTCAGTTTAGGAGAAATTCCTAAAAAATGTCTCAGCTCTAAGACCAGGATCTATCTTTGCATTGTATATAAGAAAGCAATCTATCAGAATCAAGAACTTCTGCAGTACAAAGACACTCGGTGCTGAACAATGGTATCCATTTAATCACTGCATTCCTTACTTGGAGAGAAAAACCTGTGCCCTGGTCAGATTTTAGCTTTAATGAACTTCACTAGTTTATGGCCATGAGAAACTGCCTATAAAACAAATTCCAGTATTAATTTACATTTTAGAATTACTGCATCAAAAGCCAGCCAGCCAACATCTATGTTAGGCATTGCAACTTTGCATTTCATGCTTGAGGCTGTGATTAGCTAGACCTAGCTGGATATTCTTAGCAACCAATTTTTTCTTATCATTTTGGTATGCTGACCCAAGAGAGTCTTTTGACAGACAATACCTGGATTCTGATCATTTACAAGCTTTGCCCCTCACTGTTCAACAATACTGTGTTACATATGCCCAAGCTAATAAACACCATAAAGAGGCACCCAAACTACAGTGACAACTTCTATGCAACTACACATCTGTCTGAATCAACCACTGTCTTTGCATTGCATCATATATGTGCCCAGTGAGAATCAAAAATGCCAGTATGACACAAAAACACTACCCAGAGGAACAAACTGCATTTCACTTAAAAAAATAAAACAATTTATAAAAACTTTTTAACATTGAAATTATTTCAAGTGTATATTTCAAATCCTTAACCTCCTTCTCTGCCATCCAGCCAGGAGCAAAAAAGAAGCTGCTACCAGAAACTGGTACATCAACTATTTTCTTACCTTCTCTTCTAAAAGTCTCACTTTTCTTTTTAAGAAGGAGTTCTCCTTCTCTGTCTCCTTCAGTCGTTTCTTGATATCTTCATATGCAGTGACAAGTGCAAAGTGTGAGGCAACAGACTCATCTCCACTATATGATGGAACAGGAATATCACTGTCTCTCTTATGAGCATTGTCTGCTTTTTCATGGTTCAAAATACAGATGTCATCCTCTACCAACTCCTCCATGACAGCTGTTAAAAAGACAGATATAAGTGCTAAGTTTTCACATAGACAAATTCATCAAGAGTCTGAAAACCTTCCAAAATAATACTGCAGGGTGTTTCTGTCTAAGTATGACAAGACAAGACTGAATAATCAGGAAGTATCTTAATATCACAGAAAAAACTTAAAATCCATTTCACCTTGAAAACACACTGTTTAGAAAAGACACATTTCACTGTTACTTGATATAAGTAATTTGAGTACCTATCAGATGTATGAACCCTCAAATTCATTTTTATTAACACCAATGTAGAATTTGGCTGGTACCAACTATCTGAACTACAAAGGAATATTATAGCAGAGCTTTTGCAAGCCAGCACTGAGCAGTAAAGGAGTAAAGTTCCAACAAATCAACTAACTCCTGTGCTTCCTGAGCACAAGTGCCAAAGCCTCTTTATTTTTGAATGCAAATACTTATATTTTTCCCAAACTTTAAAACAGAATCTTAAAGTACACTTGTATTTGCCCTTAAAGAGACTTTGTGAGTAACTATTCTTTCCTTGGTCACAGTAGAAAACCTCCTTCTGAACAATTACAGTAATTTTTGACTGAAAATATGATGAGAATAAAAACATGCACAGTAACATGACCTGCCTCAATATGTGTGGAGAAAACTGACAATAATCTGACCATTAGTAAAGTGTCACTCTAAAATACCAGGCAGATCCACCTGAATGACAAATGCAAAGTAGATGTTACACTGAATTTTTGTTACAACCTACATAATTTAGGCACAGCAAAACATGCAATAAGAAAATACCATCTTAAAGAAATTCTATATATTTTCTTGAGCAACAGGTCTCAAGGGAAAACCCCCAAAAGCATTTTCCCTAAGAGTCAGAAGTTATCTGGAACAAGTTTTGGGGTTTATTTAAAAACAAGTCAACCAAAAAAAGACAAGTTATGAACATTCAGTTATAAACATAAAGATTACTTGTATTCCTATGCAATACTAAAAAATGCTACAAAGTGCCTGATATTACCACCCCCCTTTAAACAAACTAGCGATGTGACTTCTACAAAAAGCAGACTTTTATTTTTTTCCCCTTCAAGAAATCCTTAGGTTCCTGATGATTACCTAATGAACCAACAGAAATGCTGGAATGAAAGAAGTGAGCATAACAAAGACAGCTTTTTTTACTGCAGGAAAAACTTACTTCAACAGAAATCTGACTTGATCAGCAGAACTTTGCAGAAAAGGCAGGCATTAGTGCAAAAAAAAAAACCAAACCAAACAAACCACAGACACAATTGCTGCTTCTACTGTGTATTTGCTGTTTGAATTTAAACTAGACTTCCATTTGTTTATAGATTACAAGAAGTAAAGGCCTGGAGCTTGTCTATATGGTCAAATTTCTCTCACCATGCTGGAAAGCTTTCAGAGTGCAGCATTATGAAGAGTTGTAGTGCAGCTACTGCTGAACAATAGTGCTGTTATCACATTTGTCTCAATTTGCTCCAAGCCAGTTAGACAACATGATAAAAAAATGTGACAGCTCATTTCTACTAAATAAGACAGCATTGGAGTTTTTCAACGGTGAAAAAAAGACAAGAACACTACAAACCAAAGCTGAACTCCTTTTAATGGTTATATTCAGGAGGTGAACAGATGCCTTGTACATTGTTTGATTCATTCTGACAAAAAAGTAGCCTAAGCTTCCCTTGCTCGTTGTTCTGCCTTGAATATTCTGTGATTTCTATGATATTTAAGTAGAAAGAACCCCGCAAGAAAGATTTGCTTCCTTTTCATTGTAAGAACAGTATCCCTCCATGCACAAGGTGACCTTGACCAAAAGCAACCACATCATTCAAACTGCATTAACTGACTGAAGGAATTGCTCATTTTGTCTTCCAAGATGAGCATAACATACCAGCTTATCCTCCCCCATTTCACCAAAGGCTCTGCAAGTCTTGTCACCCATCTCATCAAATTCCCAAGAGCTTGCCCTCTCAAGGCAACACATCTCCTTTTCTCGGAACACTTGACTTAAATGTTGTTAAAGAAGTGTCACAGCTTATCATTATCTCTCAAAGAAAGCAGCAGATTTGTGACCTTGTACATAAAACAGATCTTTGTCCTCCTGCTTTCCTATAGCTCCTAAACTTGCGCATCATACATTCCCTATTTCTTGCACACATCAGTGCTACCAGGAGATGGCAATATGGGAAAACAGGACCATGTTTATTCCCCATTTTGATAACTAAAAGTGCCTCTCTGAGCTTCCAAGAAAAAAATTCCTTCCAAATAATTCCTTCCTTCAGCATACACAAATACTATTTTATAAATTCAAGTGCACACCTAACCTGCACCTGCTAGAAAGACCAGTTACTCTAACATTTTTTTACTTGAAAGATCTCATTTCGTTTATAGGATTATTCAACTCTGGTTTTCTGATGCTGCTCTCTAAGCCAGAACTGGAGATTATTTAGAAGAAAAGAATATAACTCCACATAATTCAAAGGGACTTTGTTTGCATGCTTTCCTAAATTTCTACACTGAAGATAACAGTTCTGAAAAATCCAACATACACATTTTTGGCTAACTGTATTGCATATTAAGTGATGACAAGCTGCCATTAAACAATTCAAGATCAGCAGTACTATAAAAGGCCATGATGAAATGTACAGCTCACCCAGATTTTTTTGCTGTCAGGGTAGACAAAATCCCTCAGTATAGAAAAAGGGGCTGTGTCTGTAAGAAATCCCCAACTCCAGCTGTAGTCTTTAATTTCACTCAAGGACAGGAATCAAAATTTAGATTTCCCAGTACTATATTACCTCATTTTAAAAATATTAGAGCAACAATCAAATAAGTGTTTTGATTATTCCACATGTTAAAACTCCTCAAATCCGGAAGAAAAATGCCAGAAGGGCTTTCAGGATGGTTCACCAAGTCCAGCCAGAGACTTCTGCCCTGTTTTAATCTGTTTGACTTCTCCTAATTCAACATCACACTCGGTATGTACTGCTGAATATGCCCCAGAGCTGACACGCTTAAACACCTGAGTGAGTTTTGACCTCTCTGAAGCTGCAATTCATGAGATAATCTGTCCTACAGTAACAAGTTCAAGTGAAAAATTTCTCACTAAAGTATTTGAAAATATTATAACTGACAAGTTAATGTCTATGAATACAATTAATGTCCATCTCAGCCTCTTTAAGGCAAACTTCACAATCCCATTTACCGCACATCCAAGCCCAAGAAAGATCTCCCTAATACTTTTTACTCCCTTTCCTTCAGCACAGTAACTAAGTATTTTGCCTGTGATAAATAGATTGCATTTACACTTTAGAATGATCTACACACAAAACAGCCTACTTAAAAGGATTTTAATCTTTATGTCCAAAAATAAATACATTAAATGAGTACCAGTACTACTGTTTGTATTAACTGACTAATGTTTAAAAGCCAACAAACAAAAAACCCAACCAGAATACACTGTTGACAGGAAACAGTATTAAGTTCTAGCACGACTAATTATGTTCCCTGTTTATAAGCAAATGAGTTTGAAGAGGTGGCACCACTTAAATTTTCTTTCACATAATGTGAAGAAAAGAAGAATTAACAGGAACCACTTCTATTGCTCAACATAGGTTATAGAACAGCTTTGATTCAATACAATGCGTATTTTGAGCAAAATAATGTTTTCCCATATCTTACTAATGCTTGGCAGAAACATCGCTTTTCTTTTTAAAGAGCTTTATGAATACTAGTCATTAACACCATGGGAGGCAGTTAAATATAAAACACATTCTACATACGAGGAACATGGGATGCAGAGGCTCTAATAGCAAACAGACCACTGCACCAACAGAGCTCTGTAGTTTGAAATGTTAATCTTATTCTCAGATCAGAAGGAGAGATAGTAAAAGCAGGATTACACTAAATTTTTCCCAGTATGAAGCAGATTCTCATTTTCGCCTAAGAGCTGATTTGAAAGAGAATAAAACAGTTTTCAAAATATTTCCAAATATCAAATGCAAATAATTTCAAGATGGTTGTTTTCCTGTTTGCCTTCCAGACTTGAAGGGTTTGACTTCATAATGGTAGCATGAACAGTTTCCAGCTGTTGATAACAGCATAATTTTTGTCCTGATTTATCTTGCCTTACAGAGCAGGATATACATAAATGCATGTAAACATAAAAAAACCCTTTACATTCAAGAAATGCCTTTGAACCAAAGGAATCCTGAGTGAGCATGTTACAACCCTCACCCTAATTTCAGAAAAGCTGTACTGGTTTTTCTTTTCCTTTTTAAAAGATACTTCAGCACAGCAAGGAATAATACAGAATTCCTGCAGCCAGCATCAAAAACTCCACACAGTACTTGGAGCATATGACACAAGATGTTGAAACGAGCAAGACTTCCAATTTCTTTAAGCATCTATCACTTTGCATCTCTCCTTCAGAAATCTTAGGCCCTCTTTGATTCCAGTTGTGAACAGACAGTTCTACAGAGAAAGGCATCACTTTTTACACATACTTACTCCATTTTTAAAGAGTAAAAAAATTCTCACATGCACACACACACCCCTCAGTAGCTGCTACTCTGGCCGCTGTTCATCCTTCCGTATGACCAAAGTCCACAGGCCCAGTGCCCTCCCAGAGAGTCCCTGAGCTCAGGGACACAGCCCAGCTGTCCCAGTGTACTCGCTGCTCCTTCACAAACACGTCAGCATGTGAGCTACATCAGATCTGCAGAGCACTTTCGTTTTACTGCCTTCAGGAAATGGAAACTCACTGTCTCTGAGCTCACACACCAAATCACTGCAGCTCATCTATCCTGAACATCTGGGTAAGCTACAAAAACCAAGCAAAATCTCCTCAGGTACAACAGGCAATTTTTTTCAATCCCAAGGTTTTTACAATAAATAATCTACTCTCACAAGGACCAGAAAAGCATTAAAAAGACCATTTTATGACAACAACGCTTGATAAATTTTACTTTCTCTGAATAGTGTCAGACTCCAGTACCTCCACTGCTAATTTGCTAACCTTATGCATCCTAAATGTTAACATTTAGCTTGTATTCAAGCTGCCTTACTGTGGATGCTGTCACAATAATTATTTTCCCTGANAAAACCCAGAGGTAGGAGTTAATAAAATATAATCATTTTGGCATCATATAATCCTATTTATAAAGCTATTACATTTAATGTTGAAATTAAAATGTAGTAATTAAAAGCAGTAGTGTCAAAGAAACAAAGTAGGAGGAAAATGGCTTTTGGCCATTAAACATTAGTAGCACCAAATATAAGTATCTTAAAAGATTACTGAAACCCTTCTTTTGCTGTTCATTCATTCCCATTTCAGAAGGTTTGTAAGGAATAACTATTTCCAAAAGTTTAGAGGATTTGATTTGGATTTTTTTTTTCATATCTTCTTTTGTAAACCAAACAGCAGTTCACAAGTTTCCTTCTATTCAATTACATAGATTAATTACCATTCAGTAAGTTCACAAGTTCAATGATAAGCCTTTTGTAATTGAATTAACTTTTAATTCAACTGGAAATGTGCCTCACCTGTTACAGCTACTGGAAGGCAAGAGAGTCTCACTGATGGCCCTTGGTCATCCTGCAACTCACTAACACAACATCTGTAGGTTTCCAAGATACCATTGGACAGGATGCCAGCAAATCTGATCCAGGCTCCCTTTTACAGGGGGACCAGATGGTCTTCCCAGGTCCTTTTCAACTTGGGCTGTCTTCTAAAATTCTATGTTCAGATTTATATGGCAATATTTCAGACAAACCTGGTAATGAGAACCTAAGTTCCACTTACCCCCTCCGAAGTGGATTACTTCGAATATTCAAGCCATTTATACTTCACTTACCTTCTCAAAGCTAACTTCTTCTTACCAAAGGTCCTGTCAAATTTTAGTTGCATCTACAATTTCATACACTAAGAACTCCGTATAAAAACACTGTATAATCTAACTTATAATAATTTATTAATTAACTATATAAATTAGTTAATTAATTCAATTATAGTATAAACATTCAGCAAAAATGTAAGACTGACTCCAAAGTGAACTATGGATAATGGACACAGGCATGGAATCTCCTTCAGCAGAACTCCCAACTGACTCCTACCAAGCTGGTCCCTATCCTGACCCCTTTGTTAATCCTGTCATTGCCATCTTAGCAAACTGGATCTCATCATCACTGTTTTATTCAATATGGACTATCAGACTTCCCCTGTCTAGAAAAATCCCTGTGAAAGAATGAAAACATATATCAAAAGGTAAACCCATACTGCATTTTATCCTGTTTCCTTCTACATGTTCTCTTTTTTCCTTCAAATACTGTTCTAAAGAAACCAGATATAGATAGCATGTGCAGTGACAGGGGAGATTCCACTTTCCTAAGCAGGCAACCCACATTTGACATTTTATAGGTGCACAATCTCCAATTCAATGCAACTACTGAAATAATATAAACAAATGTTACTGCATTTGCAAGTTCATGCAAACTCTATGATTTTCCAATGCTGTGAGATGAAATTATTCTATTTCTCTGCCCTGAGTATACCAAGTACAGTTTGTTCATATATTTGACCAATAATTTTCATTTTCCTCACCTTTTGAGTGTCACATAGAAAATAGAGATATACTGAAAGCCAAAGTAGAATACTTGCTGAAATTTAAGCAATCTTAAAACTATCTCTAATTTATTACCCATTTTTGCTGCACAAAGATGTCATTTCACCCTCTTTGCTCTTTTGAAAAAAATTTTACTATTTAATTTTCATTGTAAAACATAACCTAGCTAGTACTTGGGCAAGGGTCACCTCACACTTTTCTAAACTGGAAATGCAGCAAACAAGGTTCTGAAAAATTATCAATTTCAGCAAAAAAGATGGTTTTGGTAAGTGAGAAGGTGGCTAAACCCTTCACACAGTCTAATCTAGAGTTCAGTCAACCAGTGTTTTCTGCCTTCTGACTTCACTGAGAGTTTAGATGAAAAAATTCTGCTTAAAAATTGAGGCAATAATCATCTACTTAAGCTAAAGGGCAATTATCTGATAAACACTTCTAACAAAAGTCCTCTTATTAAACAGCAATTATTCAAAGAACAAAAAAAGTAGTCATAATCTTAGATTTCTTTTTGTTTCTACAGTAATTCTAGTAGAGTTACTAAAATTCTAAAATAGATGTGGGAACAGATAACTTGGATTATTAGCAGCAGAAGCATGTGATCATACATCACTATCCAGGAAATGACAAGTTTCCCATAGCCCATAATATCTTCCAGAAAACTGTCTCAGGAGAGAAACTGACATTTGGAGTCCAGAGCAGACTTTACTGACCTGGCAATAATTCTCCCCTAACTCCACTTTTTCCAGAGTCTGTTTCCAGCACACTGATTTTACTGCATACATACAGTGAAAGGCAACGGGGAAATGAAAAGATTCCTTAAGAAACAAAAAAAAAACTCCTAATAGCACTCACTGCAACAATTGACACTCACTTCTAAGTTGCTAGGGGAACAATTTATTTAAGGAGATAAGGGTATTTTCCCTACCAGGTGAAACACCAGGATTTAAACAGGCAATTTCTTAAAAGTTTAAAGCACCACTAGCATACACAACTACCTCAATGCTCATCCGTACGCCCTTCTTCCAAACTAACACGGCCTGCAGCACCTGTATTCCTCTCAGCTCCAATATTCCATCGTGTTTCTGTTTTCAAACCCGTAATTCTACTTTGCTCATTTCCTTTGCCAGACCCCTGTACCAAGGCACAAACTGCAGCTCCAAGAACCCACGCAGTTTCTCACCTTGATCAGAGGCAGCTTTGCAACCAGCCTAGCTGCCTCCCCGAGGCCCAGCCCCGGCTTGGCAGCGGTACCTGTAAGCCTTGCTCAGCATCCCCCCACGGGACGACCCCTTATTCCGGCCAAGTGTGACTGGGCAGGGACACGGCACAAGACCGACAGGCTGCTCCTTCTGAAACTCAGGAAGTTCCACTTCAACATGAGGAAGAACTTTATACGGAGGAGGCAGAGCACTGGAACGGGCTGACCAGGGAGGGCGGGGAGTCTCCCTCTCTGGAGTCATTCAAGACCCACCTGCACGCGTTCCTGTGTCACCTGCTCGAGGTGACCCTGCCTTGGCAGGGGAGTTGGACCAGATCATCTCCCTTCCAACCCTAACAATTCTGGGCTTTTACGAGGACGACTCTATTTTAAAGGGAGAAACGAAAGACCAACCCCCTTTCCCAGGAGGAGTCGCTCCAGTTCCACGGGGCACGAAGCTCCCCAGCACCCCAGGAGAGCTCCGGCCGGAGCCGCCCCGCCTTCCCCCCCGCGCCGGGACCAACCTGTCCGGGCCCCGCTCGGCCGGGCGGATCAGGGTCAGCGGCGGGCGC
>WBNO01030055.1:149085-172738 GCA_013400575.1 Peucedramus taeniatus
CGGGAAGCGCGGCCGACGGCTGGCCCGCCCGGCCGTGGGTGGGGCTGCCGCCGGCCCCGAGCGGCCTGGGAGGTGCTGTGGGTCGGCGTTCTCAGCTGGAACGGTCTCGCAGCATCACGGAATTGTTGAAGAGGGAAGGGACCTCTAGAGATCACCCAGGCCCAGCCCCCTGCCAAGGCAGGGTCACCACGAACAGGTGCTACATTAACGCTTCCGGGTGGGTTCGGAATTCCTTCAGAGGGGGAGACTCCACGACCTCCCTGGTCAGCCAGTCCCAGTGCTCTGCCCCCTCAGTGTAGAGAAGTTCTTCCCCATGTTGAGGTGAAACTTCTTGTGATTTAGTTTATGGCCATTGCTCCCTGTCCTGTCTCTGGCACCATCCTCTTGGCATCCACATGGAGATTTATATGACTGATGAGATCCCGTCTCAGTTGTCTCTTCTCTAGGCTAAACAGGCTCAGCTCCCACAGTCTCTCCTTAAAAGAGAGACCCCTGAGTGGCCGCCACTGACCCTTTCCAGTAGCTCCTTGTCTTTCTTGTACTGAGGAACCCAGAACCGGACAGAGCACTCTACTCTCGTCTGGCAAGGGTACAGACGTGCTCCCTGCCAGTGCCCATGCCCACTCTTCCAGTACCACTGGGCATCACCACAAGCAGGCAGCCACTAAAAAAAACACTTTTCTCCCTTTTTGGAGGCTCACTGCACTCCCTGCCATCATAAAAAAAAAAAAAAAAAANAAAAAAGGCTGTACCAAGGCAATAAAGATCAATGACTTTTAGTGGGAGCTGGCCCCAGCTTGCTCCAAGAACTCCTCAACAAAGGAGCCCATCCAATTCACATTCTTCAAACTCTCTCCAGATTCTTGAGAAGTTACACCTGCACAGAGCTGAAGATCTAGTGAGACATGGTGTAACATTTTACATTCATACTCTTTCTAATTTTTTTTTCTCCCCACAAGCCAGAGGCAGAGATGAAAGGCAGTGGATACTCTGATGCTACAGCGGGGTGAAAGATCATCGCATGTAACCTCATCTGCCAAAACCACAGCCTTTGTTCCTCCACCAAGGTCGAAACTAAGCAAGAATAAATCTAAATTGCAGATCAGGACCTCTGGTACAGGGAATAAAAATAAGCTGATTCAACAAGTCTAATGTAGATCTACAGGGGAGAGCAGCTGTGCTGTTCAAGACTAATTTAAAGCTAACAGGAGTTTCCTTTGCGGCTAAAAAAGCAAGCAGTTTGCTTTTATTTTGTGAGAGTTCTTTAGCCAAGTCCCAAAGGACTTTTGGCAACTGTGCCACAAAGTCAGCTGGAGCTAGGGAAGTCTACTAATGTGCCAAATTGATCTATATATGGAAAAATATTGCAATATTGAGTACTCCTTAAATGCTTAAAGACCAAATGGAAACAGGACCCCTGCTGTGGGTAGGGAATTGTTGTTTGGACAGGAATCTAATTTAAAAACCAAAACCACAAGTTCTCCATTAATCATGCTCACAGACCTCAAAACAACATTTAAAGAAGTTTGTAGCATACTACCATTACTAAGATTTTTCACTAGAAGTTTATGTTACATGTAAGCTGCTTTTTATTTTATGAGCCAAAGTAGTACAATGCTATTTTTCCGCTATGTTTCTTACCAAGAGCAGTGGCCTTCAGTTGAAAAAATACTATTTCCAAGTTAACACCTCTTTGTAACAATTCATCTAACATGGATACAAACGTGTTTGCATGTCATTAAGTTACAGAACAGAGGTCTTACTACATAAATTAACATTGATTTGAAATAGTGCTGTTATGAAATCCAGAAGGAAAGCACATAAGGATTTGGGCTATCAAAATATGCCCACTATTTTTGTGGATAGCATTCACAGACTACTTATCACATTTATTTTTATTCGTGTATTTAATTTGTAATCCTTTTCCCATTAAAGTACACAGTTGGCATCCTATCTACAGAACAATTTAAACAAAAAATAGCCCCAAACAATGCCCAGTATTGTAAAACCTGGTGCTACACATTTAAAACCAGCTTAAAGACAGTCATATTAAAATGAATGTCAGAATTTTCCAATTGTAGAGGGTCTGGTTTTGTTTGTTTGTTTGTTTTGTTGGTTTTTTTTTTTTTTATGTTGAATGTTTAGGTGGACATTGGTTCATCATATCATTTATCTTTTCTGAAAGAAACATACTTTGATTTCTGAAGAGATAAAAATGAATTTATTTTCACTGCATTTGCACAGAAATTACTAGAACAGGGTATGGATTAAAAAGCTAATTAGAAAGCGTAAAAACATACATAGTTCAGCTGCATATGGGCATGTATTGTTTTGTTGAACAACTATGGAATAAAAAAAAAGATAATGAAACATACCAATAGATTGACAGATTTTTCCTGTAACACCATCATGTTGCTACTCAGCTGTTTGTAAGCTACCCAGCTTAGAGCTTGGAAGCTACCAAAAATTATCTTCTAATTAGCAAGACATTTCCCTGTACTTCAGTCTGACATCCTAATCCCAGCACATGTTAAGCACATACAAGGGAAATACATTGCCACACACAAGCATTAGGCCTGCAGAAACAGAATACTGGACTTTTAAAACACCACAAGAAAACTCCACCAAAACCAAATCCCAGCTCTTTTCAGACTTTAGCAAACAATTCACCATAACAGATGGCCACAAGGATGCGTGCCAGAGCATCCGGTGTCAAAAGGTGTGTCTTTTACTGAGACTAGTAACTTTCCAGTATTAAATTCATTCCAGTTTCATGACTGATCAGAAAGGTTTGTTGGCTGATTCCATTGTTTGTTTTTCAGACTTATGGGAAGACCATGTTTTGCTACAAAAGAAAAAAGTTAAAAATTCTATCATGAAGAAAGCCCACTGATCAACAGTCAAATATAGTTGTTTGGTATAAGTAATATTAAATGACACCACATCAGATTTTCACCTAGAAAATTGTAAATAGAATATAAAATATTCAGAATTGTTTAGAACCCAGATGACAGTGTGAACCTTGGTAGTGTTCAAAGACATGTTGGATGAAGCTTTGAGCATCAACCGGGTCTAGTGGGGGTTGTCCCTGCACATGGCAGGGAGGGGTGGGCTAGGGGAGATCTTCAAGGTCCATTCCAACCCCTTAACATACCATGATGATTCTATGTCAGTTAAATAACTCTGATGCATTAGGTGTGCCTAGAACAGTTTACTCCCTGTACTCTGTTGAATTCTCTTGACTACTTGTATTATGTGTGATTTAAATAAGTACAATTAGAATGATACAAAATTCTTATTGCATATAATTAGAACAGAACAAACTTGATATAAAAATCAGCATTGTGAACCACATTGACAAATGCAAAGGCTGTGTTAAACACATCTATTTATGCAGTGCAAGTCCTTGCAAATACAAAAATAAGTCATAGTTGCTTTCTTCTGATCCCATTCTGTGCTTGACATAGTACAGAAGTAACAGAAAGATCACAAAACCTGTCCTGCTCAAAGATAATGGCTCAGCAGTCTTTATACTCTTTGCAATCCTGCACCAAAGTAGGACACAAAGCTGCATTACAGTAAAAATTTGGAAGTACCAAATTATAATGCATGCAATTAAAATCCTTGTGTATTTCTCCAGACTACTGATAAAACATAAGTAACATTTAAAATAAGTCTGCCCCAGCACAAACAAGCAGTCTGTTTAAGGTCAGTAGTTTGCTTTAGAGGTAGAAAAAAAGTGAAAAGAACCCACAAATAAACCAAGCCCAAAACTTTACACAGTATGATTTCTAAAGTGCATTGTTTATGGGAATTATAACAAATCAAGCCCTTTATTAAGACATGAAAAGAAAAAAAAAGTCCATGCAGTAACATGTGCTATGCAAGATCATAGGAACAATACTAGCCTTGCCAAAATTACTAAACTTTGTAAGATGACTAGACTGATATTTTTTAGCTGTCTATCTTGACAGATGCAGGCCATACTGGAAGGTAAATCTTCATGGTTTTGGTGGCTGGCAGGCAGCTGGAACTTGTTCTGTCCTGGCTATTGTTGCAGGGCCCCTTTAGGAAGGCTATGAAAGGAAGGATTTTGTAAGGAAAATCCACAAACGCCAAAGGTTTATGTCCAAAAACGAGACAGAGGAGTCCTTCAACTTAGTTGAATAAAGGAAGACAGTCCACTATGGCATACACCTGCTGGGTTTTCTCTCTCGAGGTTTCAGAGGGCACAGCCTCCTTTTATCCTAAACTCCTGGCTGCACGCTGCCCTCTTCCTTTCCCCTTTGCTGAGGTACTAGGCAGGTACGGCCTTCCCGAACCGCCTGCCACATATTGCCCCCTTTCACCTACTATTTTACCCCAAAGTTCAGAAGTTCAGGCTTGTGCAGACCCACTTGTTTGTTCCAGGAGCCAATGTGTCTGAGCTCTGCAACAAACCTGCTGCCCAAAGTTAGTAGAGACATTCAGACCTATTTCAAAGACGTTAACACCCATACCTTTACCCAGCAAATCGCTTGTAAAGACATTCGCTTTCCTCTCAATTTGATAACACAAAAAGAAAAAAAAAAGGATAGATCTCTCTGGGGGAAATTATTTATGATATGTTTATACTTCGTTACTTTATTAGGATTTTTGTTAATAATTAAAATTCAGAAGCATAACTGGATAATTTTATGACTGACAAAGAGCAAGTGAAGACTTAGAACAGAAGAAAAGCAAAGCCCACCTTAATTTTCTTAACAAAAGTGTTACATTTTTCTTGATTAATTCTGAGGTATTTACAGTCCCCTAAGAAAACTATGACTAAAAACCCCCACATAGGCTCAGTCCTATATGAGGGACAGGTCTGGGTAACACTTCCAGTGAACCAAATGCTTTATGGACGCTGCAATGGGAGAACTTTTTTTTTTTTTTAACATTACATATTAATTATCCCTATTGCAATAGCAAATGGCCTTGCAGAATAATTTTTAAAGGTTTATTTAAAAAGGATTTGAGAAAGACCTGTAAAGCTGGTTTTCACAAGGCAGGGCTTGCTGACTTGGGCACCAGTGGGTCCTGTACTGGAAAAGGTTATGAAGACAAGTTTCTGACTAAGAACTGTCTTACCCAGCTGCCAGCAAAGTTGAAGCTCCAAATTAAAAAGCTGACAAGCTCCGAGACTGCTGCCCAGGTCCGGTCCCCTCACACCCGGAGCTCCCGCAGCGTTTTCCCTCACATCACTCCGTGCCTCCACCGCCGGACGGGCACTGCCCGACGGGCTCAGCGAGCCCGTGAGCAGCTGCGGGAATGCCCGCAGGGTGCGGGGCAGCGGCTGAGGCCGGCTCGGGGCGGAGGCGCGGGGCCACAGCGGTCCTGCCCAGNNNNGGCCCCCGGCTCCGTGTCCGGCGGCGCGGGGAGCAGGGCAGTGATGCCGCTCAGTGATGCCCGGTTCGCCCCTCAGCAGGGCGGCCCGAGGGCTCCGGCCGGGGATCGGGCGGTGCCGCCTCCTCCCCTCGCTTCAGGTGCCCGCGGATGCTCGGGTGCGGCTTTCCGTGAGGCGATGGGCGCTGCAGGAACACCGCAGGTACCGCGCCCGCTCCGGTTCGCTCGGAAAGCAGCCGCTCTGGAAGCAGAGCAGCCCCGGCCGGGCAGGCAGAGAGGGGCCGTCCCCGGAGCCCTCCCCGCCCTGAGGGCTCCTCGCAAAAACCTACCTTCATACCCCTCATTCAGAACCGTAACAGGTTGAAGTGGCTGATTACAGGAGCTTAGTGGCTGAGGCTTTTTTGGCTCTTTTTTATTTTTTTTTTTTTTTTTTTGAGCTAACAATTAGCAGGCTTCTCAGTAAATCTGAAGAATATTTTTAAAAATCACAATAGGTCTATGTATATGTATATTCCTTGAGCCTAATGGTGCTGCTTTGGTGAGTTAGCTGAAGTTGAGAATCCTTGCAAAGAACAGATGCTTTGGCAGATGAAAAATATGAAGTTCCTAATAAGGAAGATAGTAGTTTAAAGAATCTAAAAATACAAAATACTGAAGATTCAGCCTTCATCATCATCTATAGCTTAAAGCGTAGAGATAGTTTTGATTGAAAAAATCAGTGTCAAACCTTTTCCTAAATTCAGCTGAGCTAAATTTCTCTTGCTATCCCCTTAATGATGTCTCCAAAGT
Source organism: Peucedramus taeniatus (assembly GCA_013400575.1). Taxonomy (NCBI): domain Eukaryota; kingdom Metazoa; phylum Chordata; class Aves; order Passeriformes; family Fringillidae; genus Peucedramus; species Peucedramus taeniatus. The sequence continues at coordinate 155,242 of WBNO01030055.1, forward strand.
CCCCTAAATTTTGAAATACTAAATTGTTTTTTGCAATAAAATCAAACATCTCTTGTTTGTGCTTAAGTAACAATTATTTTTAGTTATTCCTCTTTTGTCCCTTCTCTAAACAAAATATTAGGTCCTTATTGCATTAGTAAACTTGACTAACTTTTCTTTCTTTGTAGCTAAGACACATCTACCGGGTTTGTTCTGTTCATCAAATGAAAGAACTGTCTGTTTGAAGCTTTGTACAATTTTACAAATGTCTGGAAAACTCTTGGAAGTTCTATTTTGACTATTGTTTGATGTTGCCAGAAGGTTTATTTGCGTGTGAATGAAAAAAGAAAGGAAACAGAAAGAGGTCTGTCCAGAACTAATTTGGTGGTAAACATCATGCTTTGGAGGGGTCACTTCACTCATTTTTTTAATAGGAAACTCTGTTCTGAAGGAAAATCTTGGCTACAAAATGCATAAACTCTGAGGCACTGCCATTGCCATTCCAAATTTGGCAAGCTATTGCCATAAACTTTCTCCACATTTTTTACAGAAAAAGGTTTTGGATTGGAAAGGAATCAGGGATGAGGGGAAGAAGCTTAGAGTATGACTAGAGTTTTGCTAGTGGTTTAGTATGGTATAAAGCTTATTAACCATTATTTTTTAAATTGACATTTAGTTATTTGTATTTTTTTCTTACCAATTTCATGTGTGCATTTAGTTTTATTCTGCAGTGCAACTAGAATGTGGCACAAATGGGCCAAGATGAAGCACACTCAGATAATTTCAGTATGATAAAGAAAACATAAAACTGTTAGTAGTATGCAATTCATAAGCTGAATAAATAATACTTTGATTATCAAGGTAGTTGTTAGCTCTGGGTTAGTTTTCTGTCAAATGTCTCCTAAATTGAAGCTGTGTCTGTCTACTCTTTCTTTCATGGATTACAGCAGAAGAAAGTGGTAAGAGCTAACAATACCCTCAGAACATTCTAGTGTCCTGAGACAGCTTCCCGTAGCAAATTGGTTTTTGTCTGATTCCACAGTCAGAATTCTAATGGATGTTTTCTTTCCTTGTGAAATGTTTTTACTGTTTTGTACAAGCCTTGGTTAAATTAGCATTTAGGTTGATGACTTAGGGTTAAGTTGTTAGCATCTTCTGTCATCCTATTCATAGCCCTTGTTAGAGTAAGCCTTTACATTGTATGAGTGCTGTTGTCATTTCCAGTAACAGACTGTTAAAATGTCAAAATACAAGGTAGAGAAATGGTCAGGACTTGCAGCTCTCTGAAGACATTAAATGACCTGCATTCAAAAACTACCATGTCCTGACCCATAGGCACTGCCTTCCCTTGTGGAAGGCACTGAAGTAGCTGGTACCTAATGTTCTGTCACTGTCGAGCAGCTGTAATCAGGGTACCTGAGCCAGAGACCTCTGTGGACTGTCAGGGCAGTGTGTTCTGGAAGCATTTCAGCTGAGCAAAGGGAGCTGGTCTTGAGCACACTGAACTTGTTCTTGTTAGTTACAATGAGTTTGAACCTCCATATACCCATATGATAAAACCAGTTAAAAATCCATTACCCTTTCCTGACTAAGCTTTTGAATTTTATTTCAGTGTTAATCCCAAGCTGCTCATGTCTCAGTTATGAGTATTTAGAATTGGAAATTTAGCTACTTTTTTTGGCTAAATGTCTTCAGAACTTGCTCAAATGCAGGCTTCCCTGCTGTTTGGCTGTTTCTTTATGGATTTCTTGTACAAATCTTAGTGAAACACATTACATGAGCAAAGGGAAAGGAGAAGAATTTGCAGGGTTCATTTTGTGGTTTTGCTTATTTGATTTTCTTTTTTTAAACTATTTTTGGGGGGAGGGGAGGAAGAGGTGTTTTCTGGGGAAGTAGGCTATAGGAAGGAAATGTTTGTATTCCTTATTCATGGAAGTTATTAAGGGGTACTGTGATAAATAGATGATTTGGTACTATAAAAAGAATGAGTGAGTAATTTTCTGCTGAGATAGTTACATTAATTAGAGACTCGCTTAATAAGCCTCCAGTTCAGTGATACACACTGTAAATGCTTTGTATTCTCTAGTCTTCCCTAACCAATGGAACTCTTTTTTAACAGCTTCAATATTTTAAATATCTTAGTTGAGTTCAAGAAAATTGTCACTTTTCAGCTCAGGAAAATGGAATGACTCTTGTGGGGCCTTCAGATGATAACAAAAACATTGTCCTACTACAGAGGTATAGATCTCTTTCATGAACAGGAAGGTCCTTTGGCATAATTTTTCATCTCTGTTTTCTACTAGTTGAATACTTATGAGCCAGTCGAATCCAAGACTGCAGTTTCAAAGCCATTCGCTGGTAAGTGTGATGTGAAAAGAATTGCAGAGAGATGTTCCTGTCCAGTCTGCTCCTTGGTGGGTCTGCAGCATGTTCTAGAAGGCCAAGAAAGATAATTAATTTCATTAATTTTGGAGGAATAATCACAATTCAGGATAGACTAATGTACTTCTCAGAAAAGCATTTTCCTGGGGCCTTTTCCACTTTTTTGGACCATGAGAAGAAGGAGAGTTGTAGATACGCATACTGTCCTGAAGGTGGGTTCCATGTTCTTGGCCCTATGTTCTTCCTCTTTTTTTTTTTTTCCTACTGGGTCCTTGTTTGAGAATGCATTTATGGATGTCTTTCCTGATCATCTGGAATGTATATGACAGAAAAAGTAAAGAGTATGGACCAGGCATCCAGGCATGTCATCCAGATATCAAAATATATTGTTGATTTTTAAATATTTTTAAATTTCTTGCATACATGTACCAACAGTGCCATATTCTGCAGTTAAAGCACTTGTTAAACCAGTCTTGGTTCAAGTTGTGCCTGCCCTGCTTCCTGATCACTGTACTGACCTTGTAATGTAGGCAAAGGTCGTTGCTGTCATACTTGATTCCATTATCAAAACAATTAATTTTTTAACAAGTCTCTCTTCCTCCCTTTGTGCAATATTCTGATTTGACAAAATTAAAATTAAAATATCTTCTAATGTATAGACATTCTTCTGGGATAAAAGAAAACAGACCTGGTTTTGTATTCTAAAAATGAGTGAAAGTAGTAGGCTGTGTAATGATTTTGTTGTTGAAATGTCATTAATTGTCATCTTTTTTGTCAAGGCATGCACATACTTTGTATTATATGCAGAAATATTTCAGATGTGCTCTTTTTCTCAAGAGTTTGAAAAATAAAAATTAGTTGTAGAAAACCACTTAATATGATTTCAATCACTGCTGAATCTGTGCTCCATTACTGAGGGCAGTATTTGATTTACATCAAATTTGATTTATATCAAATTTTCAGCACCAGTGTATTTTTAAATTGGATTGTTCTTCATGTTGTCTCTATTGATACCTAGTTACCTTTACTGACGAATGTTTTTAAGAAGTCTCTGTTGTGATTTCCACCTTCTAATACCAGTTGCCTTTGAGCAAAGCTGACTTTTCTGATGATCTAAGGCTTGGGTTAAGAAACAAGAGGAACATGCAAACCAATCTCATCTTTTCAATAGAGCAAAATCTGACCTGACCTCCCACCTCACCCCTGCATTTTTCAAAGCTCTTTATTCCTTGGGGCTTTCTATGAGTTTTACTCTCTTGGAAAGCATACCATAATCTTGTCCACAAATGAGTATACTGAACTCTTGCAAACCTCTGTCTGATGCTCTCTAGCAGACAAATGTTCTCTGCCCATTTCTCTGGAGAACCTCACCTCAGCACTCATCCCTCTCTCACACAGTGCCCACAGCACAGCTTTGTATAGAGCTCACAGACGCTCCTATGCCCTGGCCTGTGGTTCCCAAGCCTGTTGGCATTGAAACCAAACAGCTGTGGCTCTTCTGGAGCAAAGGTTACCTCTTCTTGCCAGCTGCAGCATTGACAGAATGCCTGGCCCTTTGCTGTGGAACAGGAAAGCTTTCTAAGTCCTTCTGTGAATTTTGCTTTTATAAGAAAGTTAAGAACACAGAGAATACAAAGCAGGTATCTTGCATGTTTCTCCAGTAGAAGTTCTTTCAATTGAAGTTTTGCAATCATTTTGGGGCAGGATGATCCCGACTGAGAAAAATTGCACAACTGTGATGTTTGTATCATAGCACTTTTGGATTTTAGTATCAACAGGTCCTTCAAATACATTAAAAGGATTTCTGAATGTCTATAAAGACAATCACAATTGGAAAATTGATCAATGAAGGATCTTTGAAGCTTTTTATCTTTACTTTCTGTGCTTTTAAATTATAATAAGCATAAAGTTAAAAGCAAACAGCTAGTGTGTCCTACTGCAGGAATAGCAATGAAATGGAAAAAAAATTTAAATGTATCAGATTGGACTTGCTCTCTGTTGGTACAGAGGTTTATCACAAAATTCAGATGAAGTCAATGTGGATTATAATTGTTCACCTGTGAGAGCTTTCAAAGTAAGATAAGGATTTTATTTCTTCCTCCTAATGCATTCCATGCAATAATTGATGGCAGCAGAGATACAAATACATCTCCCAAATAGACTTCCTGTGAAGGCATTTCTTCTTTCAGTTACTTTTTAGGGTGCTCTGACAAACTTTGTTTCAGTCCAGTTAACAGACAATGCGTGGTGTACAATTTAGGTGTCTCTGTTAAAGCTATCATGCTGAATTCCTGGTTGCTGTTTGTTCCAGAGCTTGGGTTGCACCAAAACATATTAGCAGTTATTCCAAACTCCTTGAAGGTTGGGAAAATATCACATTATGCACACATGACTGATAGAATATTTGCAGATATGAGTTACCGTATATAGCTATGCTTAAAGGTAGTTGGAAACTGATTTTTCATATTATATTAGGTATTAACAGGCAGAAGAGTAATACACTAATTATTCTGGGAATTTTGAGATTTTTCAACTGTCAAAAGTTGAAAAGTAAAACCATGTTTTAGAAGTGGCTTAAAAAATCTATTCAAAAGTAAAATTTAAGTACAAAGGAGATTGAAAGTTACGCTCACACTCTATCTGAAAGTACACATGCATACAGTAGTGTAACCAAAGCTGTAAGTTCAATTTGGCAAAGAAGAAGGTACAGAATTATGACTGAAGTTCCTATGATCATGAAGGAAGTGGATAAAAGAAATGTGGAACTGTTGCTTGCCAAATCTCACAGTACTAAAACTAGATGGCATTCAATTAAGGTATTTGGAGGTGAATTTAAAAGAGACAAGTGAATTGCTGCTTTATGCAGTAGGCATTGACTCTTGGAATTTACTGGAGATTGTGTAGTCAGGTAGTACAAGTGGCTTCAAAAAGGAATTGTTCTCATAACCAAAGTAATTACTTAGTAAGAACCAAAGTAGGCAAGTGTGTGTTCTAACATTCCTAACCCAACACTTGTAGGTGCTGTGGGAGTGTGCTGGCAGAAACTGGCTGGATGCGTGTTCTCCCTACACAGCATCTCTTTTAGTTACTTGAAGAGCTGTGCTATGTGGATCTTTTGTCTTACTTAGCGGTACTTACATATAAAACCTTCGCTTTTTCTCACCAAAATATTTTTTTACTCATGCTTGCTGGCAATCTCATAAGAGCTTAAAACTGATATGAGATATAAAGTAATTTTTAAATTACTTGCCATTTTTGGGGGGTGTGAATTAATTTTTGCTTTTTATAGGCATTTGGAACATCAATATGCATTTCTTGCCAGTGTATACTAATGAAAATGTCAGATATTAACCATAAAATAAAACTATCTCATGACTATTGCTTTGACTGCTTTTGAGTGCTTGCCAGAGATTAGACTGTGGATATAATTTTGTTTTAATAACTTCATGTTGGGTAGCCCTGCACTCTAGTTTACCCAGATTTGTGCCAGAAAAAATCAAATATGAAATCTCTGTCTTATTTATTTTGGAATTCTAAATGTAATATAGCTTATGGATATTTTTAGAGAGTATGTTCTGTGTGCTGTAATCAACTATAATCTATTCTTCCTTCTGTTCAGTGTATCAGCACTTTTTCCTCGATGACAAGCATGCTTTTTCTGGAAGATGTTACTCCTTACATCCCACTTAGAAGAATACAAAACTGAGAGCTCAGAAGTGCAATCTTTTTTTTTTTTTTGTTTAATATTATTTGAAACATTTTTCAGATTATCCTAATTTTCAATAAATCAATAATGCTTTGCAAGATAGTTGCTATGTTACCCACAGCCAATGCTTGCTTGGTTTATATTGATAGAAACAGCAGAATGCCAATATATTCGTACAGGAGTCTGTAAGTCTCAATATTCACTTATTTGGGCTAGAAACTGTTGAAGTGCTGTCATTTTTGAATGTTCAGGCACAGCACAGCTTTCTGTCTGTGAATATATACCTGTGCATACATGCATACTAATAAATTGGAACGTTGAATGTTGAAACTAAAAAGAAATTGGTTTAAATAAATAAAAATAGTCCTGAGAGAGGTAATATTTTGTGCAGAAGGGAGTCCTGGTTCATTTAAAAAAAAACCATTCTGTAATATTACCATGAACTTTCTTATTTATGTATGAGTTTACTAGTCCAAGTATGAATGTCCTTTTTTATTGTTTTTACTTAGTTTTCAGACTACCATTATAAGAGGAAAAATCTGGAAAGGTACATTGAGTTTGTGTATCAGGGTCTTGGTAATGGCGAGGCTACAGGCCTGGCTTCTCTGAGAAGCTGCTGAAAGCTTCCCTCAATTCCAACAGTGCCAGCCTGGCTCCAGGATGGACTTGCCACTGCCCAAGGCTGAGCCTATCAATGATGGTGGTAGTGCCTCTAGGATTACAGATTTAAAAAGGAAAAAAAAGGGATAACAGATTTAAGAAGGGAAAAAAACTGCTGTGGACAGGTAAGAGAGAGTAATGAGAATTTGTGATAGAAGCAACCACAGATAGCAGGGTCACTGGAGAAGGAGGGGGAGGAGGTGTTCCAGGCACAGTCACAAATTCCCCTACAGCCCATGGTGCAGCCCATGGTGGTGCTCCTGCAGCCCAGCAAGATTAAGGTTGGAGCAGGGATCCACCTGCAGCCTGTGGAGGACCCCATGGCAGAGCAGGTGGATACCCAAAGGAGGCTGTGACCCTGTGGAAGCCTGTATTGGAGCAGGCTCCTGGTAGGACCTATGGACCCATGGAGAGAGGAGTCCAGGCTGGAGAAGGTTTGTTGGTGGGATTTGTTACCCAAAGGGGGACCCATGCCAGAGCAGCCTGTGCCTGGAGGATTGCACCCCATGGAAGGGACTCATGGTGCAGCAGTTTGTGAAGAACTGCAACCTGTGGGAAGGACTCATGTTGGAAAGGTTTTTGGAGGACTGTCTCTTATGGGATGGACCCCATACTGGAGCAGGGAAAGAGTGTGAGGAGTCCTCTCCCTGAGGAAGAAGGAGTGGCAGAAATAGTGTGTGATGAAGTGACCCTAACCCCCACTCCATGTCCCCTTACTCTGCTGGGATGAGATCAAGAAAAACAGTATTTAAACCTGGAAAAAAAAGAGGAGTAGGGGAAAGGTGTTTTATGGTTTGGTTTTATTTCTCATTATTTTGCTCTGATTTGTAATGAATTAAACTAAGTTCCCTGAGTCAGCTCTATTTTGCCTGTGACAGTAATTCCTGAGTGACCTCCCTTGTCCTTATCTTGACCACAAGCCTTTTGTCATGTTTTTCTCCCCCTGTCCAGCTGAGAAGGGGAGTGACAGAGCAGCTTGATGGGCACCTGGAAGTCAGCCAGGGTCAACCCACCACAAGAAGCCATCTGTCTTTTTATGTCTCTGATAAGTGTTGGAGTGGTTTCTTTAGGAAAGATAGCATGTTGTCACTGATCTTTAGAGCCTCCAACACATTATTAAATGTACAGGTGTAGAGTGTAGACAGATAGACTCCCAAGCAGAGTTGACAACTTAAATAGTTTCCAGTTTGTTTTAGATTGGTGGAAATTATTTTTTTATGTGCTCGGCCTTTATGATGGACCAGAAGGATTTGTCAGATGCCTGATATAACTTATGCTTAATTCACCCAGCTCATCATATAGTTCTTAATATACTCATTTCTATTTTTTTCAGACATTTCAATTCTTTTTCTCAATTAAGATGTGTCCATTCTTGTAGAGGGGAAAAAATTCTTAAGCAATTAGCGTTCTTGCCTTTGGCTGAAGCATATCTCACAGCTAAGATTTTGAGGAAGCTTGCCATGCCACTCTGCTAGACAAGCAAGATTACACCTGAGATTAGTAGTCCTCTTGACTTCTTTCATAGAATTTTTGTTAATACCTGTCTGAGAAAGTGATTACCTAAAGCACTGAATGGCAGCAAAATTAACTCCAAATGGGTACTATACATGAGGTCTGTGGAGCATTCCTCCAAAAGTCCTCAGAACCATCTGCTTGTGAGAACTCCAAGATAACATGCTTCAGGACTTTATTTCAATTTTCACATCCATCTGTTCTGATCATTAGACACATCTGATCTCCCTGTTGGAGTGGCTGCCCCTGACCAAGAGGGGCAGGGTACAAGAAACAGCTTTATGTAAGTGTTCCAGAACTCTGACCCCTGTTCTTCTGACCTCCCCTCAAATCTGAGTAAGAGGTGCATCTTTCAGCTGCAGGCACGAATAAGAGAGCTGTGTTTTAATGAACATAAGGGAGTATATATATTTTCGTTCTGGTAGCACTTTGGGACTGATGTTTACCTTCTCAAGTACATCTGATGCCACCTTTGCCAAAGGCAGCAGTTTCAACTGCAAGTTTCAAGATTTTGCAAGTGCTGCTTAGACCGTGGTATTACACTAAACTTGCTGTTCAGGAGGGACCTTGATCTACCTGTAGACAAAATATGACCTAATGGATAGGAAGTATTCACTATCAAATAGAAGTAGATGGAAACTTGCTCATGAGTGGTTTTGTGCTGGCTTTATTTTTGTGAGTTTCTGTCAAATGCAGAGTTAGTCAGACGGATGCACAGTGAATCACAATGTATCATGATGGCTTATTCTATACAGATCTTACAGCAGCAGCAGCATTGACATTTTCCCACCTCTCAGCAGTATCTCCTTTCTGTATGGAGAAAAGGCTGTCTGATCCTTATCATTACATCATGGCTAAGTTCATGCAAGACCGAGTATAAATGACTTTGGAAGTCAAGATGCTCTCTGAAAATGTGTGTTTTACAACTTTATGTGTAAGACAAAACATTTATTCGTAGCAGAGCAATGCAGTCCCCCTCCTTCTGTATGTATACAGTCACATTATTTATTGTGTAGATACCTTTAGTTTCTCTGGCCTCTTGTCTGGGTACTTCTGTCTTCCCTCTGAACTTACTTATGCCTTGAATAAGAGTTTTATGAAAGGTCATAGTACTGCAATCCTTTTCATAGAAGTAACTCTGTTGCATGACTTCATCCTGTTGCTGAGAATTAGAGTTTTCCTTCTGAAATGTTCAGAATGCACTTGTTTATGTTGCTGAAGGCTGCATTTTTATTACTTAAAAAAATAGATAGAAATGGGAGACTTTAATCCTCACTTTGCTGTATTCCACATGAATGTATTTAATTCTCGTCTAGGAAAAGCATACTTGCAACTTAATAACAAGGGATCATTACTTGTGCTCATTTTATTTTGTTAATATTATATTCTTGCCAAGATTGTAATTTGCTTAAAAAGTTGATGAATATTATTTGCAACACAACTAAGCTCTTGTCGTATATGAACTTATTCTAGGCTGATAAACCAAATACTAATTGAGATTACAGGGGAAAAAAAACCCTTAAGGTTGTGTGGGACTTTCTAAAGAAGTGAACTCTTATGCGGTTACTGTAAGCAGATAAAATAGGAGAAATTCAACAAATCTAAATTACTGTAAGTAGATAAAATAGTGTGGATTTTTAAAAACATCTTCTGTTACTTTATTCATATTTTATTCAAGAAATACTGTTTTTCTGATTAAAAATTTCTGATGAGTAATTTTATTTTTTCTATATTAGAAATTTTCACTTGAATAGGTATCTTACTGACCATATTATCTGATATATTTTAGGCAATGAAATTCAACATGAGCTTTAATAGGGTTGGGCACTGGTTCAGATTCCCCAGGGAAGTAGTCACAGCACCACACTGACAGAGTTCAAGAAGTGTTTGGACAGTGCTCTCAGGCACATGGTGTGACTCTTAGGGATGGTTCTGTTCAGGGACAGGAGTTGTACTCAATGATCCTTGTGTGTCCCTTCCAACTCAGCATATCCTGCCATTCTGTGATTATGATTTGCCTTTAAAATTAAATATTCAATCTCTTCACAAACCTTAAGGTAGGTAAGTGAAAGTATCTGTAAGACTTAAAATCCTGTACTATAGGTGTGAGAAATTCAACATACTTCCTTCTTGTAAGGATCTCAAAATAAAATTTCGGTATTGCTTTAGCCATGATGAGCTGAATTGCTCTTCAAAGCTGCATAGAGCCAAAACAAAAGTTAGGAAGAAGTTGGATTCCAGCAGGGTTTTCACGTAAAGAGATATATTTTGTTTCTGAGGCATGGGTCTTTAAGACTTCATGTCCTTGTGTCTGCTGGAACAATACGGTTTGCGTGTCATGAAACTCAAATCCAATTCCATTCACAGCTGAGGGAGCGATATTCAAGTGGTCTGTGATTTTTTGGATTCAGATTAGGCTTAAAATTTAGTTTGTTTTCCTCAATAATTGAAGTCACATTTAACAGTGTTGATGAAAGCATGTCTGTTTTAATGATAGAACAGCATTTGAGTCAACTTTCTCTTTCATATATCACTAATAACCTCACTTCTTAAATTTTAGAAGAATACCCATTTCTATATGGAGAGCCTATAAGTAGTGTACTCTTCTGATTTTATTCCGCCTGTTCCCCACCAATGATCACGTCTTCAGTGTCTCTGCTTTTAATATCGACGGCAAAACAAACGGCGGTCTGCAGCGCGGTGTCCTGGACTGCACTTAGACCGTGTCACCACGAGATGTCACAGCCCAGCTGCGGGTGCGGAGCTCGGCTTCACCCCACCGACTGCCTTCCGTGCCCCTGTTCGCGAGAAGCATCACACACCAGCCCCTCCCAATATTGTCTTCGGAAAAGTATTCATTTCCTAATGGCAAGTATTTCTGTCTTCAACTGCCTTTATCATTTGCTCTCCATTTGCTAACTCGGTAGTCAAAATACTTTGTTCTGTGACAAACATTCATTGGGCTTCCTTCACAGCTGTACTGATATGCTTTTCTCCTTTAAGCAACTGCTTCCCCTATTGTTGTAAGTCTGTATTTTTGTGAGAACATAGCAAAATAGGAAATAATAAAAAACCTCTTCACTTTCTCTATGCCAGCCAAGACTTAGTATATCTCCATTTTATGATCTTGACAGCCATTCCTTTTCTAAAGTAAAGAATTCTACCTTACGTCGCGGTACTTGAAAGGTGTTCTCTACCTTGATTCCTTGTTACCACTCTCTTTTTTGTTCTGTCTTGTTCTTGTGGAACAAAATAGCATGCAGCCTGTAAGATTTGGGAGATTTGTGAAATCATGTGATGGTACGGTGATGTGTTCCTCTGTTCTATCTTAGTAATTCCAAATACTTGATTTCCTTTTTTGATTGCTCCTGAACATTGAACCAATGTCTTCATAGAGTTGTCATAACTTCAATGTCATGTTTAAGTGTCAATTTTTCAGCTTATCATTATTATAAAGGTAAATTATTTTTCCCATATTAATCACTTTTAAGCTTTTCCCATATTTTTCCCATATTCATCGCTTCAAAGCTTTTAAGGTTTAATTTACCCTGTATTTCATCTGCCATTTAATTGCCCAGTCAGGTCTAGAAAGGTGTGTAAGGTTTTTTTGCTATTTTTTGGTTGATTTTTTGGTGTTATTTTTCAGTTCCTTATCCCCATGCCTTTCCTCTTTCTGGAACAAGTTAGTATCAATACTGGAGCATGCTTAGAGATTCTCCTTGGTGTTTACTCAGTTTTCCAGATAATTTATGCACATGTTGCACAAAAAAAGGCTGATTTTTGGATTTCATTAGTGAAAAGTCATTACTGAGAAGACAGTCCAAAGATGCTTGTACCCATTTTTCTTTTTCTTTTTTTTTCTGTTTTTGTCATTGGCTTAGTCATCTGAGGATCCATATACCGTGACATTCTTACTTGTCTTAAGAGTCTATAGTGAGGGACTAAGTGCCTTTCAGAAATTCAAGGTTGTATTAACCTGATTTCTTTGTCAAGATACTTGCAGATGACTTCAGGGAGTTTGAGTGGAAGTAATAATCTTTACATCTATATTCATTCTCTGTGATAAGATGTGATTCAGTATTCCCATCACCTGAAGGATCTTTGAAGAATAGTGTTTTTTTCAAAGCAGTGGTTCAGCAGCAGTGCATAGATCCATTTTCTCCATACTAGTACCATCATCCCAGCCCTGTATCCTAAAGCTCATCTGGTACAGCCTTTACACTCTCATTGTGGATGTTTTCTCAGCCATGACATTATCTATCCCAGTTACATAACTTCAATGTTCAGAAAAAGAAACAAAATAAGAAGATTATTTTTTGCTGCAAGTTAATTTGGAAGGAAAAAATGGCAGTACTTTTTGTGTGTTTTTTCTTGTCTGGTTGGTTGATTGGTTTGGTTTTTCTTTGGAATTGTTTTTGATCCCTGTGCTCTGAAAGTGAAGTTTTTTTCTGGGTTTTGGGTGAATAGTTCAACTCCTGAAATCCTGAAGACTCATTTAGCATCAACCTGTGTGTATAATTTCATTTTCTCAATGCTTTAAAAATATCAAACTTAAAAAAAAATTATTTCTACTGACATTTTTCTATCTAGATGGGGTGCTTTTAGAATGAAAGTATCGGTATGACTTTCCTTAAGGGGACGTGTTGGGCTCTCATAGAGCATCATGAGAGCCTATTCTCTCCTATTTTTCTGAAAAAAATTGGTGAGTTATCCAAATATTAGGTACATACCTATTTGCTGCATCCTTATTGGTAAGTCTAAATAAAATTCCTGTCCTGGATTTGAATTATTCTACATACTATTGCCTTAACTGCAGAAGCACAAATCCAAATATGTAGAGTAGCCATGAGAGAGTTAATGTCTCTTCTTCAGTTGCCAGCACCTTAATCAGAAATTCTGCTTAAATTAAATACTTTGTTTTTATTTAAGACATTTTTCCTGTGTTTAACTGGAGAACAACTTTTATCTCCTTATGTTCTGTGCAGAGTTTCTGACTGTTACCATAACTTCTACTGAGGTCTTTGAAGGAATGCCATTTTCTTGTTCATAATGGTGGTTCCATGAGAATTATCACCACAAATTTTCTGCCACTTCATTTTCTGCATCAAAGTTTATGTTGCTCAAGGTAACATCACAGTTGAAGAGCTTTAACTCCATGTGTGGTCATGAATGTTTTCAAGAACAATGCCACTGAAGGAGGAATTCCAATCCTTCCTTTTGAGTTCTTGCTCTAAAATAAAAGGAAGATTGAAATTAAGCTGGCAAAAAGTGAATTTCTAGTTGATTAGGCCAGTTTACAATAGAATCATACCTGGAAATAGGATTTAAGATGAACATTTAACTTTCAAGTGTTAATTTCAGTGACCCTGAGATTTGTTAAGGATTTTGTAAGCTTATAATCAGAGGATGCTAATTCCACAAACAACAATATACAGAAGTAACTCTTAATGGTACATTTTCATCAGTAAGCTATGCTCAGGAATTTAATTCTTCCGTTGACTAAGTCTCTCTAGTTTCAAAACTCTCTTAAGGTGCTGATTTATTTCTCATAATTCACTGGCAAGCTGCAGTTCATGAGGAGCTCCACCCTAAAGAGTGGTACGGAGCAGAAGATGGATATTTTCAGTATTCTGAGGGAAAGATCTTGGACAATAGCAAACCATCATGATAATGCTACTCTCAGAAGGCTTTAATGGAACTTGCATTAGTGTCCAACACCTGTGTGTCTGGTCCAGTGTGATTGAACCATGTCCCAGTCAAAGTGAAAATTATGTTGAATAGGAGCTGTCAAGTTATAATGCCATCCAAAAAATACAAAGTTCAAGGGTCCATATTTTTGTAGTGGTCTTTTCACTTCATTTGAGCAGTGCTGGGTGTCTTCAGATGCAAGTTCTGGTACCTGGGCATGGCAAAATCCTAGAGTGCTATGAATATATTGAAGATAATCTGTGTTTTCAGATGTGAACATCTGCTTAAGCTTGGAAGGCAAAAATTTACAGGCATTCACTTTCTTTTCTTGTCAAAAAGTGAAAAGCATGATCCCACAAATATTTGATCCTTCATGGTAGATTTTTCAATCAAGTTACTAAGTTTCAGTTCAGTGCTCTTTTACCAATACAGGGAATTTCAGATAGGCATCTTTAAAGCTGTGAAACCAGAAATCTCAAAAGGACTTGAGATTTGAGCAGAAGCCATAAAGCAGATATTGAATCTAGAAGCCTTTTATTTTTGTATACCAGTTACAAGTATAGATTTTATTATTGTTTTATTAATGTCTAATATTGAAGACTTTAGTCCTAATACATTCTAATATTGGGATTTGTATCAAATTTAGAAATAGTTATTAAAATGTTAATTTAAAATTATATTCTCTTTTATGCTTAATTTTTTTCAGATTCAGAATCACTAGTTTTTATAAGTAGTGCCTTATCATTTTAGAAACTGTAGGAAAATAATCCACATTTCAGCTTAGGTAATGCCATAGCTCACAAGTCCCTCTACCTGATGAAACCTTATCATTAATCAGAGGCCTGATGTTCCCTGAATGATACATTATGAGAGTTGAACAGTGTTCTTAGTGAGAGATCTACCCTGCAGTTCCTACAGATGCCCAGGGAGTTTTCATGTCTCAGTAAATATATAGAAAATTACTGCAGTTTTCAATTTGTTTTGATGCTGCTTTCAAGTAACAGCTCTAAACATGCTTAATAGTTGGGAAAACTCCATTTTTTGATTAGTACTGTCAAATTCCACACAATATCAAACAACTGTAGGTAGGTACTATAAATAGGCAACTAGGCTCAGTGATTGCTGCTAGACTAGAACCAAGAAATGAAAAAAGTTAAGGTAAGCCAAGGAAGCAGAACTTAGGAGTAGCGAAAGAAGGCAAAAAAGTGAAAGCATACTCAGGAATCAGACTTGGAATGAAAATGCCACAGAAAATATATACTAAATAGAATGGCAAGGTGAGAGCTTCTTTCCAGAAGCAGACAGGCAGACTGGTCAGGATTGGGAAGCAGAATGAAGCAGATATTAAGTGGGTCAGAGAAGGAAGCCATAAGAATGTAGTTGCAACTGATCACACATAACTGAGAGCTCACCTGGAGGGCATCTCAGAGTTTGATGGAGCCAACAGTCAGACACACAACCCAGTACCCACACAGCTGTTCAAAATATTTAGATTTATTAGGTCTTACTGGGAGAATTCCTTTCCCTTCAGTAGAAATCCAGATTAACAGGCACCACCAGCAACATATCTTTTTATTTCCATTTGGTTGCATTGCTCATGCTTGCTTCAGTGATAGCTTCTCCAACGAGTCTGTCTTTAAAGAGGGGAAAAACCACAAAACAAAACTGCTGCCCTTATTTGGTCACCTCAGTTATGGCACACAGGAGGTATCCTGGGTGACCATTGGCTTCTCCACAATGCAGAGGGTTTGACAGTGCTGCCATCATTACTTGTTTTTTTAATGTATTGTCTAAATTCCCATTTCCAAGTACCTGCTTAACTGAATTTACAGTTTGTATTAACTTGTTTTGATTACATTAACCCTCACAAAATGGACAAGTGTCTTAAAAAGATTCCTGCAAAGAAACTGTCATTGAAGTTGATTCTAAACACAAACAGGAAACAAGAAAATGGTAGAGCTGACACTTCTGTTCCAAGTGTGACTTCTTTGTCAGCCACACAACATCAAAAACAATGGTGATCTGATTGGATCTGACAATAAGTTGATCAAACACATTAAAATTATCAAGACTGAAATATCCTGTGAGGAAAGGCTGGGAGAATTTGGTTTGTTTAGCCTGGAAAAGAGAAGGCTTCGTGACAACCTAATTGTGGTCTTCCAGTACTTGAAGGGAACCTATAAGAAAAATGGAGAGGGGCTTCTTGCAAAAGGGACAAAGGGAACAAAGGGGAATAGCTTAAACCTGAAAGAAGATAGGTTTAGATTAGATATTAGGAAGAAGTTTTTCACTGTGAAGGTGGCAAATCTCTGGAGCAAGTTGCCCAGAGAAGTTGTGGATGTGTCATCCCTGGGAAGAGTTCAAGGCCAGGTTAGACAGAGCTCTGAGCAACTTGATAAACCTAGTAAAGATGTCCTTGCCTATGGCAAGGGGGTTGGAACTATCATTCTTTGATTCTATGACTCTGTGACTCTATGAACTGACATCGACTGTTAATGAAGTTCACCAGAACTGTGTATTCTGTCTTGAGATGTCAGCTAAAGGTGGTATGAAGCCACTATGGTTAGCAGGATGTTTAGAAATCTATGCATTCAGAACATGAAGATCTTCACAAATGTTTTTCAGTGATGTTTTCAGTCATGCTGCTCAATCCAGCACTTTGCAAAACTTAATGATAGAAGTCTAGAAGTTTCATAGATAATAGCAAAAGACCACATGCCATTGAGGAAACAATTGTTATTGACACGACAATAAAAATCACTGAAATAACACAGGTAAAACAATATAGCAGCAATCTAAAATGCACTCTTATCAGTAAATACTGTTGAAAGATGCATAGAAGACTGCTGAAGATTTGAAGAAACAAGGATTAAGATAATTACTGATCCAAATGTACTGTAGAAGATCTATTCTCAGCAGGAAACAGTTTCTTTGATGAATCCAATGTTTAATGGAAAAGCTGTGCAAATGTAGCCGCTGATGGAGTGGCTGCTTTGACTGGAATAAAAAAGGGATTCCAGACTAAGGCTACAGAGAGAGCACTGCACATGAAATTCCTTCACTGCCTCACTCAGGGGTGAGGTATTGCAGCAAAGTAGTTGGAGCCATGAGTGCACAATGTGCTACAGGATGGCATCAATGTGATAATAAAAACGAGCTTTCAAACAGTGGCATCTTTACCAGACTTTGTAATAAGATGGGGAGGGGCCACGAAAATCCCTGGCACCACACAGTGGTTCCCTGGATAACTTGTGGCAAAGTGCTTAAAAGTGTTGTCAAACTTAATATGTTTTTTCTTTTACAAAAAGACAAGTGCTGCAAATCCACTAACCTTTTTGGTGATGACAAGTGGCTGTCAGTAGTGTGCTAAGTAGCAGGAATTTCCAAAAAATAAACAGACTTAATGTGTCCCTTTGAGGGGAAGGTGATGTTTTAACAATGAATGAGACATACAAACATATTTTTATTACATGTTATTCATATATATGAATGGTATGATGTTTACTATTAATTAAAAATAATAACAGAATCTACACATCTAAAATAGAAGTAATTTGAAAAGTGTAATAA
>WBNO01030057.1:1302-12392 GCA_013400575.1 Peucedramus taeniatus
TGGAGCAGCCTGGGACAGTGGAAGGTGTCCCCTGCCATGGCAGGGGTGGCACTGGGTGGCTTTGAGGTCCCTCCCAACCCAACCCATTCCATGGTTCTGTGCTGTGCCACCTGGAAGAGGGGAGGGAGCTGAAGCCCAGGGATGGACAAGCAGGTGGAAAGGCAGAGTTAAAGAATGGAGCTTTCTCCTCTTCCCTGTTTGCTGAACTTTATTGTGGTCCTGGAAGGAGGAACCTTTCTCTGGCAGAGCCCTTAGGGGCCACTTCCATCCAAAACTTCTAAAGTTTAATGCCATTTTCATAGAATCATGGAATCCCACACCCATTTGGATTGGAAGTGACCTAAAAGTTCATCTCATCCCACCCCTGCCATGGCAGGGACACCTTCCACTGTCCCAGGCTGCACCAAGCCCCAGTGTCCAACTGGAACTGAACATTCCAGGGATCCAGGGGCAGCCCCAGCTGCTCTGGGCTGAATCCTCATTCCCAGCACATCTTTGCCCACCCCAAAGCAGCTGCTGGAAGAAAAAAAGGGCTGGAAGGGGAAAATGGAAGAGGCTGCTGAGTTCCATGAGGGCTTTTGAACAAACAAGCAAATGTGATAATGGGAGAAAATGAGAGGCTTTTCCTGGCTGGATATGGATGAGAGGTTTCAGAGGGAGAATCCTGCTCTCAGGATACACTTGCAGTATTTTCAGGAGGATTTGTCCTTCAGAGATGGATTATACAACTTTTCTTATTACAGGAATGGCAAGATTAAAGATCCCAAACGCTCTGTGCTTTGGAGTTGTCGTAATAAATGTGCCAGGAATCTGGAGAGATTTCCAAAATGCATTTTAATCCATAGTAGGCTGGAAGTTGTGCACCGTAAGCAATTTTCATTGTTGGATGGAAGTAAATATAAATTACTGGAGAATCTGAAAATCCTGTTCCACCCAGCAGCTCCCAGAGCATTTCAATCCTGTGTACACAAGCATTTGGAAGGGAGGAAGGCAAAAAAGCTGTGACAAACCACCACTTAATGACACATTTGCCAAATGGAGCTGGTGGTTTGCATGCACAAAAGCTCTTCCTGCACCTCCTGAAGTGCACAAACAGCTTTTGTCTAAGCAAACCACCTCTGCAGGATGTCCACACCTCTCTCCAGGATGGTGCAAGGGCAGGGAGAGATGGAAAATTCAGGTTTGCAATTGTAGAGCCCAAGCTGAAGTCCCTTTCAAAGTTCCTTTTCAGCTCCTCATTTAAATACATATTTTATATTTATATTTTTATAGATTTAGACGTACTAAAGAGAAGCAGTTGGGAGCTAATCTCTCTCCCCTACCCCAAATCCTTATTGCAGGCTCTCCCAACCGTGCTAGATGTGAAAGGTCTGAGCAGGGAGCATTATCAGAGTGGCTGCAGTGCCCGGGGGATGAGTCACGGAGCAGATTCCCATTGCTGCCTGTGGACAGAGCACTTGGAACACAAAAGGCTGGGAGGAGGAGGAGGAGGGACAGCACTGCAGCAGCCCCCAGCTCCGGGGAGGCTGGAGATGGAGCTGGCGGGTGAGAACTGCAGGAATTGTTTCCATCACATGGTTAATGACTCAGCAGCCTTAGCCCAAAATATTTATTTTTTTTCTCCTCTCCACCAGCTCGTCTGTGGAAAGGAACTGGGGGCACTGGGAGAGGGGAGGGAGGCTGGGGCTCCGCTGGCTGAGCAGCACATGGATTTTCCACTCTGGATCTGCCATCTCCAGGGTTGGAACACCTGGGCTGTGACACCCCCAGAGAGGTTCCTGCTGGATTCCGTGCCCAGAACTGTCTGGAGTTTTGGGCACCTCAACATAAAATAGATTAAAAGAGAGCTCTTGGGGAGTGTCCAAAGAAGGGACAGAGGATGGGGAAGGGTCTGGTTTGGACAACACTCCCAGGGATGCACAGGGGGGATTGTTGGGGTCTGTGCAGAGCCAGGGCTTGGATCAATGATCCCTGTGGGTCCTTCCAGCTCAGGAGAATCCAGGATTCTAAGCTTGGATCAAGGCCTTCCATCAATAAACACACCTTTCTCTTCCCAAGAGAAAGGCATTGAACCCCCAGGAGCTGTCCTGGGGTGCAGCTGGAACCCCAGCAGTGATGAGGGTGCCAAGCCAGCCCTGACCAGGCTGTCCCTGCCTTCCCCAGCTCTGCCTCTCCCAGCCCTGGGAGCAGCCAGGAGGGGAGGAATGGCCGGGAGTGGAGCGGGAGGGAGCCTCGTCCTCTCAGGCCACGCTGAGGCTGCTGCTGAGCTCGCCCTGTTCCTCTTGGAAGGAAAATTCATCCATAGATATCAGAAGTTGATGTCCAAAAGGGAGACAGAGGAGTCCCTTTTACTTTATTTGAATAAAGGGAGAGGCCATGGGGCATTCCCCTGGGGTCTCTCCAATTTTTGGAGGACGCAGCCTCCTTTTTATCCCAATTTCCCGGCCGCATTTCCCTCTCTCTTTCCCCATTTCTGAGGTACTTGAGAGGTTCAGACTTCCCGCAACGCCTGATCCCAAAGATTCCCCTCTAATGTACAACCCTCCCTTTTCATTTTTAATTCTTACAGAATTTAGGGCTTTTCTTTCCCATTGTTTCTTTCATCTTTCAATGTCTAATTTCAATTATCAGCAAACCTAGAGTTTATTTGTAAAAGCAAATATCTTTTTCCATTCATCAATCAGTGGAATCCTTCCCCTGGTTTCTTTTATCTCTCAGTGCTGGTTTTATCTACAGCAGACCCCCAGCTTGTTTGGGAAGACAAATCTGCCATTCCTCTCACTCTGCTCCCAGAGCAAGAACTGAGAGGGTTTGGAGTTTCATTTTAAGCCGAGCTCAAGCACATCCAGGCCTGGCTCGTGCACAGCCCCTGCAAACTCTGCCCCTCCCTGGTGTGGGTTATGTCACCCTGGCCCCAAATCCCAAATCCCAATTCCCTCCAGTTCCAGCCTGGCTCCCACTCAGAGCTCCTGCAGGGCGCTCACTGCCCGTGTTTTTCCTGCTGTTGAAAAGTCTCAATGTGGAGTTTGGTGCCAGCCTGGCCCTCTGGATTCTGTCCCCAGCGTTCCTAAAGACACCCACAGCCCTCAACAGAGGAGTCTTGCTGAAGCCTCCCACCAGCTCCAGGCTGGGAGGTCACGAATTCCTTCCCAGTGTCCATTCCCAGTTTGGGGAAGCCCTGAGAGGACACAGCCACCTGCACTGTCCCTCCAGCCATGGGGACTCCAAACTGGAGGGAGCTGGAGTGGAAAATCAGCCAATTTCTCAGAATTAGAGAATTCCCGGGGCTGGCAAAGCCCTCCCAGCCCAGGCAGTGCCAGCTGTGCCCCATGCCCACCTTGTCCCCAGCCCAGAGCACTCAGTGCCACCTCCAGCTGCCACCTGCAGGGATGGGCACTGCAAAGCTCCCTGGGCAGCCCCTGCCAAGGCCTGAGCCCCCTTTCCATGGGGAAATTCCTGCTGCTGGCCCAGCTGAGCCTGCCCTGGCCCAGCCTGAGGCCGTTCCCTCTCCTCCTGTCCCTGTTCCCTGGAGCAGAGCCCGACCCCCCCGGCTGTCCCCTCCTGCCAGGAGCTGTGCAGAGCCACAAGGGCCCCCTGAGCCTCCTTTGCTCCAGGCTCAGCCCCTTCCCAGCTCCCTCAGGAACTCTCCAGCCCCTTCCCAGCTCCCTCAGGAATTCTCCAGCCCCTTCCCAGCTCCCTCAGGAACTCTCCAGCCCCTTCCCAGCTCCCTCAGGAATTCTCCAGCCCCTTCCCAGCTCCCTCAGGAATTCTCCAGCCCCTTCCCAGCTCCCTCAGGAATTCTCCAGCCCCTTCCCAGCTCCCTCAGGAATTCTCCAGCCCCTTCCCAGCTCCCTCAGGAATTCTCCAGCCCCTTCCCAGCTCCCTCAGGAATTCTCCAGCCCCTTCCCAGCTCCCTCAGGAATTCTCCAGCCCCTTCCCAGCTCCCTCAGGAATTCTCCAGCCCCTTCCCAGCTCCCTCAGGAATTCTCCAGCCCCTTCCCAGCTCCCTCAGGAATTCTCCAGCCCCTTCCCAGCTCCCTCAGGAATTCTCCAGCCCCTTCCCAGCTCCCTCAGGAATTCTCCAGCCCCTTCCCAGCTCCCTCAGGAATTCTCCAGCCCCTTCCCAGCTCCCTCAGGAATTCTCCAGCCCCTTCCCAGCTCCCTCAGGAATTCTCCAGCCCCTTCCCAGCTCCCTCAGGAATTCTCCAGCCCCTTCCCAGCTCCCTCAGGAATTCTCCAGCCCCTTCCCAGCTCCCTCAGGAATTCTCCAGCCCCTTCCCAGCTCCCTCAGGAATTCTCCAGCCCCTTCCCAGCTCCGTTCCCTGCCCTGGACACGCTCCAGCCCCTCCAGGTCTCTCCTGCAGGACCAGAACTGGACACAGCCCTCGAGGGGCCTCAGCACAGAGGGACAATCCCTGCCCTGCTGAGGACACACCTCTGACACCAGAAATGCCCCACTGGCTGGTTTTAGGTGCCAAGAGCTGCCTCAGGGCACAGGCTGCTCCCAGCAGGACCTCGCAGGGAGGAGCAGAGCCTGGCTGGGCCCTGAGGCTGAAGGAAGGGTCACCACTTCTCACTCAGCATCTCCACCATCTGTGCTGCCCTGCCCTCTTTCTCAGGGGGCAGCCAACGCCACAGTCCAGCTCTTAATTTAGAACCCAAATGTTATTTATGAGTTCATCATCCCAGATGGACTCGGTCCCAGGAATCTCTGCTCTCAACGACTCGTGAAATTACAGTTTTACAAATTACAGCTTTACAAATTGAGGTGAATCCATGCCTCCCCTTGCTCCCTATCTGTGTTCCTGCTCCCTGCTTGCAGGCAGGTCCTCCACAGCTCAGGTGCACACCCAAGGAGTTGGAAGAGCCCCTCTGAACTCACAGCCAGGCTGGTACAAAGTAGGAAAATTTAAATTTGCTGAAGTTTGCCACTTCCAGTCATCTTGCCCATCAAACAGAAAACATCCCAGAGAGAATAAAACCACGATCAGCCAAATGATCTGACACAATCCCAGAATGATCAGGGTGGGAAGAGCCCTTCAGGCTCAGCCAGTCCCTCCCCAGCACCACCAGCATCACCCCAAACCCTGTCCCAAAGTGCCACTTCCCTGATGGGGGGTATTGATATTTGCAGTGATTTCCAAGAGAAAAAGTGAGAAGTTTGAGGAGCAGCAGCCACTCTGCAAGCAGGGCTCACTCCAGCCTGGAATTCTGCTGGCTGGGGGACACTCTGAGGACTCCTTTGCTCCAGAACTGAAATCCCAAATATCTCAGAGAACCATGGGATGGTTTGGGTTGGAAGGGCCCTCAAAGCCCACCCAGAGCCACCCCTGCCATGGCAGGGACACCTTCCACTGTCCCAGGCTGCTCCAGCCCCAGTGTCCAGCCTGGCCTTGGGCACTGCCAGGGATCCAGGGGCAGCCCCAGCTGCTCTGGCAATTCCATCCCAGCCCCTGCCCACCCTGCCAGGGAACAATTCCTCATTGCCAAGATCCCACCCAGCCCTGCCCTCTGGCACTGGGAACCATTCCCTGGGTGCTGTCCCTGCAGGATTTGTGGTGCACTTTGAGCTGTCAGGGAGTCTCTGGATGAATTGTTCCCATCACATTGCCCATTTTCCACCCTCCATCCTCTATCTGAACACGACCCTCAGAAGTGAGACATCCTAAACCCCAGATCACTCTTGGAAAGACAATCCCAGGCTGGGGAATCCTGAGGAACACGAGGAGCAGAAGCTGGTGAGTGCTGTCCTGAGGGATGACACTCACACCAGACCTGGTGGCACCGACCACGGCAAGGCCACCAGCAGCTGTGGCAAAGAATGGCCACATTCTGGCTTTTTATGGATCAAATTTGGGGAAGTGAAAGGAGGAACTTATCAATTCCATGAGGAAGGGATCTGTCCTCCCTTGAACCCAAAGTTCTGGAGCGTGTGAAAGATTAGCAGGAGGGGTTGCCATGGACCATTTGCTGCAGACCTCTTTGGAAACTTCCTGAAATAAAAGAGCACATTGCAGCTCCTGGTGTGCCTTGGGGCACATGAGAACATAACCAAGGAATAATTGACCACAACCATGAGCTACGTGCAGAAATGAGGCTGCTCAGAGCTTTACTGACTCCAGGAGAAGAGGTTCTGAAGGCAGAAATTCTCCTGCATTTGTTAAGCAGCACCTCCCGAAGATCTCATGATTATTCCCTGCTCCAAGCATGAAACTCAGGGATGTTTGATGGATAAAATCACCTGGGGGCTGGGCCTAAAAGATGCTTTACCTGCAGCACCCTCTTTCCAGAGAATTAACCCTGACCACAGTGAAATGAAAAAGAAATTCATGCATTAAAATTCCTTGGAGAAGGAATGGCAGAGCTTGTGTTAACAGGCCCAGAGGAGCCCAGGGAAATGGGAGAGCTGTTCCCAGCCTTACAAGATCAGACACAACAGGTTACTGATTTAACAAGCTGCACTAAAGCAGGATTTCTTGGCTGCTTTTCCCCCTTAAGGAGGAATTTCCCCCAGTTTTAGTTCCTTGCTAATTTCAATGCCTCGCACTCATTTTGCTGGATTTTCCACACGCTCATTCCCGAGGTATTTATTTATTTGTGTGTGACCAATCCATTGTCACAGTGAACAGGATTCTCAACACCCCCAGCATGGATTACAGGAGTTTTGGCTCTTGGAATGCACAGGAGAGGCTGAGGGAGCTGGGGCTGCTCAGCCTGGAGAGGAGCCCCAGCTGAGAGGGGTCTCAGCCCTGGCTGTCCCTGGCTGTCCCTGGCCGTCCCTGGGGACACAACCAGAGCACACAGCCTCGAGCTGCACCAGGGGAAATAGAGGTTGGATATCAGGAAGAAGTTTTTTCCAGAAAGGGGGATAAAGTTCTGGAATGTTCTGCCCGGGGAGGTGCTGGAGTCACCATCCCTGGGTGTGTTTAACAAAGCCTGGATGTGGCACTGGGTGTCAGGGCTGAGTTGAGCTGTTGGGGCTGGGCTGGACTCGATGATCTTGAAGGGCTCTTCCAACCCAGTGATTCTCTGATTCTCTGATTCTGTGACTGTGACTCTGTGATCCTGTTACTCTGTCATCCTGTGACTCTGTGATTCTGTGATTCTGTGAGTTCTGTAATTCTGTGATTCTATGACTCTGACTCTGTGACTCTGTGATCCTGTGACTCTGTGAATCTGGGAATTCTGTGACTCTGTGATCCTGTGATCCTCTGATTCTGTGAATTCTGTGATTCTGTGACTCATCCCTGCCCTGCACGTCCATCCATGTCCAGGTGTGAAAATGGGAGCAGAAAACAACCCTGGAGCTGGAAATCTTCCTGTGGGCTCAGTGAGGTCCTTTGGCTTCCTCTGCACATTGGAGCTGAGATTTCCAGGTGACCTTGGCCCCACTATCAGTGAGATAACAGTGCCCTGTCCTGCTTTTCCACAGGGACACAGCCAGCAGCCAGACCTGCCCCTGGAGAGCAGGATCCTCCTGGAGGAAGATCAGAGAGATCCTGGAGAGGACACAGGGAAAGGTTTAAAACTGCCAGAGGGCAGGGATGGATGGGATCTTGGGAATGAGGAATTGTCCCCTGGGAGGGTGGGGAGGCCCTGGATCCCTGGCAGTGCCCAAGGCCAGGCTGGACACTGGGGCTGGAGCAGCCTGGGACAGTGCAAGGTGTCCCTGCCATGGCAGGGGTGGCACTGGCTGGGCTTTGAGGTCCCTCCCCACCCAAAGCACTCCATGATTCCATGATCCCTTGCACACCCACACACCTCAGCACTGGGACTTTTGGCTTGCACAGGGATTTAACCCTGTGGACTGGCAATTGTGGGGAATTCTGGGCCTCCCCTGCTCTGGAAGGGATCAATGCCTGGATCAGCTGAGGGAGATGCCCCCGCAGGTGCCCACGGTCCAGGTGTGCAGCAGGCAGCCAAAGCCACCCAGAACTGGGACCTGGAAAGGTTTTGGTGTCCAGAGCTCTGTGGGTTTCTCACAGCCCCTGTCTTAGCTGACCAGAAGAATTCTGGGCAGAAGGGCCTTGGGTTGGAGGGGACCTTAAAGACCACCAAAAAACCCTTTGATCCCCCCTTGCTCCACCATTTCCAGCCCTCCCAGAAATTCCTGTGGAAGGGCAGGGAGAGCCCCTTGCTCCAGCCCTTCTCTTCTGTGGGAAAGCAGCTGCTTTTTCTACCACAAAAAGTAAATTTTGGGTTGGATAAGGTGAGGAATAACACATCAGGGGATGCTCCTCTGACAGGCCCAGCGGAGGGGAACAGCTCAATTTTCAGGATATAATCCTTCCCTGGGTTCTTGGCAATGGAAATGCCTTCAGTTTTGTTTCTAAGCCAAGAGGGGAAGACCTGGGCTTGGAATTTGAGTCAGTCCTGGTTCAGAGTCCAAAAACCCCAAGACTGGGGGTAAAGGCTGGGAAGGAAGGATCCCTGAAAATCATCCCTTGGGATTTGCAGCTGTCTGGGGATAGTGACCCTGCTGGCCAGCAAACATGTTTGGGGTTTAGTCAACACTTCACATTCACATCCAGGACAAGTGGAGTTCAAATTCTTCCCTACAGACTAATTAGGCAAAATATTTAGAAACGCTGCAATTCCAGTCATGCTTTTGCCATAACATTTGGAGAAACAATGATGCTTTCATATAGTGAGAGCCTCTGAGGCTGAGAAAACACACAGGCCCTCCGTGGACACAAAATTATCTTCAGCTTTAGGAGCTCTAATGACAGAAATTCCTGATGTATCCATGCATCCAAATTTTGCTCGCCGGGCACACCTGAGAAGATTTTAATTGGGTTCAGGAGGGCTTGAACGTCTCAATGAAAGGAGAATATCGTTTACAGCAGGAGCAGGGAGCTAATCAGACAGAATATTCTCTGCCAGAGCAGGCAATGTGTATTGACAAAGCTTTTGTAGCTCCTTTGTTGTGCATTCTTTCCACACACCAGCACAGAGAGATCATGTTCACAGCAGCGCCTGCTGCGAGGTGTCAGATTGCCACTGGATTTTTCCAAATAATTAAAAACTAAAACGAAGGAGAAGCGAGGGAATCCTGGAAATGGGAAAGAAACCCTCCCATTTTCATCAGGAAACCTGTGAAAAATCCGGTGTCTCTGTGGCACAAATTGTGCTCCTGCTCTTTCCTTCAGCGGAGCGCGTCGTGATGAAACCGTGGCTGCGTCACCAGCGTGCCTGAGAGAGCAGCCAGCCACTTCCAAAGGGTAGGAAAAGCAAATGCCCAAGAGTTTATGGAGTGACAGAGCCAATTCTTGTCCTGATTTATTGAACCTCCAACTGGAGCACTCCGATTCCCCTTCTGCCAAGTGATGCCGTTGGAATGCCGAGTTATTTTCTCATGCAAAAAACCAAAAAGAAGGAGAAAAAAAAAGAACAACTCTTGGAACTCTTAAAATTAAGGATCTTCTCTCCTCTCATCAGGCTGCAGCAAACCCAGAGTATTTCTCAGCGTGGCTCTTTTGCCATGGTTTTTAAAGCACGAAGGTGCTCTTGTTTGGGTTTTTTGGAAATAAAAACAATGGATTATGTGGGGCCAGGCAGGTGAGGCAGCACCCAGGGCAGCCTGGGCTCCTCCTCCTCCTCCTCCCCTGCCTTCCCCGAGGGCCTAATCCTGTAAACACCTTAAAGCAGAGCTGGCTCCTGCCCTTGGTGCTATCAAATGGGAGGGAATTTTATTTTTCTGGAATGAAACCCAATTTATGCCCTTTTATGGGCCAGGGGAGGACTCGCCGCAGTGGAAACTTTTCTGCAATAAAGGTTCCCTTGTTTATGAGCCCTTTGTGTGGCACTTGTGGGACCACTCGGTGCTCTCAGGAATCTCCTGCTCTGCTAAGAAGATCAGACAGTCTCATTCCTTCTCCCTGGCACTTGGGATGGGTTTTCCAACACTTCTTTGGCTGCCATCAGCTGATGGATAAACCAAGTTTGTTCCATGCGGGGAATCCCAGACTGGGTTGGGTTGGGAGGGACCTCAAAGCCCACCCAGTGCCACCCCTGCCATGGCAGGGACACCTTCCACTGTCCCAGGCTGCTCCAAGCCCCATCCAAGCTGCTCTTGGACACTTCCAGGGATGGGGCAGCCACAGTTTTTCTCTGCCAGGGCCTCTCCACCCTCTCAGAGAAGAATTTCCTCCCAAAATCCCATCTAACCCTGCCCTCTTCCACATTAAACCCATTCCCCTGGTCCTACCCCATTCCCTCATCCAAAGTCCCTCTCCAAATCTGTCCCCCAAAGGTCTGAGATAGCCAGAAAAGCCACCATTCCCAGGAGCAGTTCTGCTCTCTGTTCAAACCAGTTCCACCAGTAAAAAAAAGCACATTTGTGCATAAATCAGCCCTGCCAGACCCAGATCCTTGCTGCCTTTTCCATTTTGAAATGCTGGTTTTGTTTGTAATTTCCAAAAAGCTGCTTTCACCTCAGAGTGAAACACCAACCTGGCAAAAAAAAAAAGAGTGAAAAGCTTTATCAGGATTACAATAAAAACACAAGAGTTGTTCGTATCTCCAGTTAAGAAATTACTGAGAGGGGGAAAAAAAGAGACGAAATATCAGAGAGGGAACAAAGAGACCGAATATCCATCTATTTATCTGTCTATCCATCTAATTTTAAACCTCAAATAACACTTAATCCAGCAGCGTGTGGTAGGTGTTACTTTGGAGATGAGAACATGAAATTTCAGGCAGTGCTATCCTCCTGACAGAATTATTGAAGCAGAAATGACAGATAACAATCAACCGGAGGAGCCAAGGGTCTCTCAGCACCATTAAGTGATGAAGTTGTAAGAATGACAGCAAAATAATTCCTGGTGTGTTTGTTGACTCGTAGGAGCTGGAGCACCATGTTTCCATGGATATGGAGTTTCTGGTTTGTGCTTTTCCTATTTAAGGATCAATGCTGAGGAGAAAGAGGGATTCGGTTCCGTGTGGAGCGTAAACATCGATATTCCAAAGAGGCAGGGACAGGGTCAGCCCAGAGCCTGCATTTATGGGGTTAAAAAGGACTGAAAATCCCCCCCAGCCACCTGGAGAGACCCTGGAATCACAGCATGGAATGGTTTGGAAGGGACCTCAAA
>WBNO01030058.1:0-69945 GCA_013400575.1 Peucedramus taeniatus
TGACCATAAATCTCATGGGTGTTGTTGCTAGGCTGTTTATGCTCACTGTGATTGTTCTGCAGCTCTTAGGAGGGGTAACAGTAATGCAGTAATTTATAATCTCAAAAAATATCACTTACCAATCATAAGATTCAAATGCCTTTCAAGAATAAAATCTTAGGTCCATCAATATATTCTGATGCCAAATGAATGGCAGGAGAAAGAGAAGTGAGTCAGGCAGGATCTTTCTGGTATATTGGATATATCGCTATATGATATTTTATATATGCTGTTACATATTTTCAATCACTTTTTCAGCCTCTTCTCTTCTTTTTTTTTCAATGTTCCTCTTTAAAAAAAAGTCTCTCTTTAAAAAAAAAAATATTTCAAATCGTAATCTTCTTCTTTCAGTTTCCTAACTACTACCTGCAGAAGCAGCAATTTCTGATTCAGTTCATTGTTACAGTTTCTACTAAAGGAAGTTCATTCTTAAATGATTTCTGTAAATTAGTTTTCCAGCAGAAAATGAGTCTTGATGTTGGATGCTGCACCAAAATCTGATGATGCAAAGACATCTGGGCTAAGGCAGAAAGGAGATTTAAAGCTGACTTTTTTCTTCTGAACTCATTCTGCTCTCCCACACACATACATGCACAATTTCTCTCCTCTGCCTCCTAGTACATTTGCCACCTCCTTTCTTTCTTACTTTTTTTTTCCCTCCCTCAATAAATGTCTAAAAACTCGAATTAAAGACTGGTTACAGTCATGTTACATTCATTGTAAAAAGAAGCTTTGACTGCCCTGCATAGAGAGCAAAAATCAGCATTACTAAAAGGACATGGCATGCAGTGGTAATGAAGGAAAAAACTATTGAAATTCCTCTCAAACCTCTAATCTCTATTTTTTATAGCTTCTTATTCTCAATGTTTTAATTTAAACTCTCTTTTTTTAATGGACATGTCTTATATTTCTAGTAGTTTTGACACTGAGTGTAAAGAATAATGAATTTGAGGACAGTTGCTGCTCTGTTAAAAAAGACACTTTTTTCTCAACTGTACTTGGATATGTTCACCATAGGATGAAAACTGCATGCTTTCTTCTAAGATACTGCAGAGCCCTAGTGAACACAAGGGGGTTTTATACCTCCCAGACAGAACACAGATCAAAGGATGGATTAGGGTGGAGCCTGGAAGTCATAAATATTTTTAAAACTACCAGAGTCTAATTTTTACCAGTACTTCATCTCAGAGGTAGTTACCACAAAAATACAGATGGGTTTGTGCAGAAAAAAGGCTGTGTGAAAGAAATAGAATCTGTCTGATATTCAGAAAACTTCTAAATGCTAGCAGCCTTGAATGCGAAAGCTTGGGAAGAGCTGCTGCCCATTCTAATGGCTCCTTGCTTGGAATGCCACCTTTGAAGGTATTATGCTTCTTTGTTCCAAAGGAAGGACCCAGCTGATGCAGTTACAACCCCCAAAAGTGTGAGCTACGTGCAATTACATCACACTGCCATTCAGAAAGGTGATGCTAGATGTTTAGAAAGAAAGCTTTAAAAATGCCACTAAGATCTCTTCCCAATTACTTGTAATTTCTAAAGGCTGAATTCACTTGTTTCTCAACCTCTGCATTTCTCAGTAGCAGTATTATATTTTTTTTTCTTCTCAAGCTCTCTTAAGGAATTTTGTCATCCTCTGAAGAAATAGCAATTTTTTTTCTGTGTCACTTAAATAAATTAATTTTAGGAAGACTTTTGCATTACTAAATATCTTCTTTGTTCCCTTCGAGGTTTTCAAGGTTTAAATGTTTGGCTCTGTTTTGTGGTTATATCTTTCTGTGGTACACAGCAAAGACAATGTTAATTAGATCATGGCAGACAGACTGATATATTGGTTAAGAAGAAAAAACCCTTTGCTATTATCTAAAACATTGAGAAGTGTGGTATGAAAATTAGATGACTCCTCAATTGTCTGATCTTGGTCAAACTTCCTAGTAGTATTTTGGTGCAAATAAGGCTTCAAATCTCTGAGACACAGCTCATCTTTGCTTTTGTCTAGTGTCAAGCTAAACATGGCTAAAGATTTGGGGACTTTTGGAGAATATACCTCCAGTATTTTATGATATCCATTCTTTTATTTATTTCTGAGAGAAAAATGCTTCTCTAATTAGAGTGGAAAGAGATTGTCTTATTAATTTGTCCTATGACCATTTGGAAGGCTCAATCTGTCAAACCTTTGTAGAACAACATGAAGCAGTTCAGGCATTTAATAAATCTCCTCTTCAAGGTAAAATGCAGGTTGAGAAGAATGTTTTGGATAAAAATCAGCTACAAATCTTTAATGAAGAGAGGCTCTCCTCTCTCATTTTGCTCTGAAATGTGACAGTACTGTGAAACAAAGGGATTGAACAACTCTATCTAGTAAAATCTGGATTTTTCTTCCTTCATTAGCACTCTCAAGAAATTTTCATCCAGACTCAGCAGGCCATGTGCAGGAGTAAGGGAAGATAATTTGTACTCTGGTGCTGATTTATTTTTAGTCACTAAGAAGATGCTGGAATGAAGGTGCCAAATCAGTAAGCAAAATGGGCACCCCAACGGGTATGGGCTGAATGTCAGTTTTGTAGGAGAACTGAGGTGAAAGAGTGCTACTAAACATCTCCCTCACTTCCAAAACTGGGACTACAGTTTGGACACTGAATGACCTCACAAAAAAAGAGATAGTAAATTCTGAAGAAACCACAGATGTTTGTGCCCCAAATTTGAATTCTGATTTATATTTTTATTTTGGCTGGCTGTTCTTTCTTTGCCCCAAAATACCCTGCCATTCAAAGTTGAGCAGTGTATATTTAATTTGAAACAAAGTTGGTATTAGGTATTGTATAATTAGGTCTATACAGGAATTTAAAAATACTCTAAAACAGCCTAAATTTCTTCCTCAAATTTATGAAAAGATTACTTAAATATGAAAAGATAAATAAAAGTTAAACATTTCCAATATTAAAGGCAGGTAGATTACAGAAGTGAATGCACGATTTTCAGGGTGCAGAATCTCAAGTCTGTTGAACGTGAGGGATGAAAGAAAGAACATCTAAAATTATTAAAGTCTACATTTTGATATTACAAAAATATTCTTAGTCAATCTGTTCATATTTATATTCAGTGCTACCATGGTGGTAACATCACACTGGTGAGTCAAAGTACAAAAAGAGAAGCTTTACTTTTTCAGAAGTGAGTAGGAGAGCAGTTTTCATGCATCTGCAGAGATAGCAGTAAGACTTACTGGAGTTTGTGCAGAATAAATTTCTCAATCGCTTACGAATGACTGTCAGATGTAGGGCAGCATGCAAAACAAGCAGATCACAAACCCAACCCCAGCATAGCTCAAGGAGAGAATTCTTGAAGCTTTTGCAGCAATAACATTATAAAATAAGAAAATACAGCATGTAATAAAGAAGGTACTGGAGTAAGTGTGTTGGTTTACTACACATTATGCATAATTATTCATACTGATGCATTAACTGTGGTAAAAAATAAAGTACTGCTGTTTGCCACACAGTAGGATAGAAATTTTATGAATAGTCAGTCATGTCACCCTTCTTAAAACTAATTACTTGTTTGAAAGGATATATTTCTCTGTGACCACTGATGCCTCAGACCAAGGAAACACCAAAATGCTTCCAAAATATTTATTACATAATCTCAGTGAAAAGAATCTGTTGTTTCTTTGGTTATATTTTAAAAGAATTAGGAATATCTTCAAATAGTCAAATGTATACTGTATAAACTACTTTCAGTTTTGACAGGGTATCTTCATCTGCAGCTAAGAATACTTCTATTTGTAGACACTATTTGTAGACACTATCTTGTCTAGAAAGAAATGAAATTTAAGATGAGCATTTATTTCCATGTATTTACCAGCTTTTTTGCTGCAGCACTCAGCAAAGCCAAAAATCTTCTGTTAAAAGCTGTGTAGTAAAAATTTTTATTTCCTTCTTTTTTCAACTCCAGAAGAGTCAGACCTGTTTATATTCAATGAAATTTCCTCTGGCCTCTGTCGCACTCTTCAACCCGCAGTCAAAAGCATATAAAATATTTTCCAGTTGGTTTAAGTTGCTTTCTACTTTGTGTGAAGACAGCAGTTTTAAAGTCCTTAATGAAAGACAGAGATGAAGAGATGCTGCCAATGACATAATACTAATTTCTATTTCTGTCGCAGTATATTTAAAGTTTTTATGAAGGAATTTTAAAGCTAGATAAAAAACCCTATTTTATACATGACAAAGTTTCTGACATAATATAGACACCCAAAGAGTTAATGATATTAAGACCTACCTGAAAAAAAAATCTGGTTATTATTTTTTCAGTATATGCTATTGTGAAGCAGCAAGACACAGACTTTAATTCTGCAGTGTATTAGCACATAAGTGTCTGCCTCCAAATTGTAATTTCAACAAAAAAACTTTACTTGATTTAGCCATTTGCTCTTGTCTTGATTTTAGTCATTCTGAAATCGTGATGTTCAGTCTTGCCTCAAACACAGCAGTGGAAAGTTATCTAAAGAGATCTAGACAGATTGCACAACCTGCTGAATATTGATTCTGTTAAGCCTGAGCTCCCAATTAAAGTTCAGTTTTTCATTCTGAGAGTTCTGTGAATGAAGAAAGATATATTAAAATAAATTAAAAGTAATAAGTGCCACTTTAAGGAATAAATTTATTTATTTTCATTGTTGAACTCTTTGTTTGGAAGGTTTAGAAGTGTACCTTTCAGGAAAAGTACATGTTTTATGACATTTCTTGGACAGATCGTATTTTATTTGTCTTTTTGTACCCAAGGAGATTTTGCCTCCAGTTTGACCTTATCAAAATAAGAATTAGTGGTAAATTATTATACTGGGTGAAATCCAATAATCAATAGGAAAATCTTCCTCAGGCTTGGCTAGCTGCAATAAACATCTTCTGGCAATGATAGAAACTAATGTGTAAAAGCAAAATATGTTAAGGTTTTGGGGGTTTTTCTCCAGTAAAAATAAAATTACAGCATAAACTAAAGGAACTAATCAGATATACAGCATGCAGGTGGTAAAAGGAAATCAATAATTTCTTTTTAATGATA
Source organism: Peucedramus taeniatus (assembly GCA_013400575.1). Lineage (NCBI taxonomy): Eukaryota > Metazoa > Chordata > Aves > Passeriformes > Fringillidae > Peucedramus > Peucedramus taeniatus. The sequence continues at coordinate 5,095 of WBNO01030058.1, forward strand.
AATTATCATTTGTTTCATAGCAATTTAAAAGCAAAATGTAAATGTTGGCTGTAGAAATAAAAGCCTTCTTTGAAAGGCTGTATCGTTGGGATGACATCATGCTGAAGTGCATCACTTTTTTGTAATCTGATTCATTTGACTTCTATGATTTTATTAACTGATTATTTATGCCTTTATGTAATTTTCTTCTAAAGAGGTTTGGTGCTAATTTGTTTCTTGTGGCATTACTGTTTTATTAGGCAATCAACTTTGTGTTTACCTGCTGGTGGAAAAAAAAGAAATGACAGCCTTACACAATGTGTTAATTTAAAACTGCAAAATATCAACATGAACTAAAAACCCCAAATGGGCTTAAAGTACAGCTGAGGATTGTTAATGGTGAGATTTTTATGTTAGCACAGCTTCACTGCTGGGGTATAACCCATGTTTTCTTGTGTAGAATATAACAGAAATTTTTCAAATAAAGCATTATTTAACTCAGTAATCCTTCTGAGACTTGTAAAATCCCTGAAAATCTCATGTTTAAGTTTAACCAGATTTTTCTTCCTTTACTCAAGTCAAGTAATGTCTCTTATCCTTTAAAATTCTTACTGTAATCCCTGAGATCACTTGCAGGATAAAGTGATGCCTATTCTCCCAAGAATGTGGAAATGCTCAATGTAATGTCCTTTGGAAGGTGTAGCACATAAAATCAGCAAATTTCTTCAAAAGAGAAGAGCTTAAACATGTCTGCAGCATACCAACAATTTAGAGATTTCTGGGACAACATATGGGGTAAATTCCTAAGTTGTGGACCTCTTTTAAAATGAAAAAAAGTCCTGGTAACATTTTTATTTCTGTATTGAGAAATATCAGTGAGAGGAACTATCTTCACAACCTCAAAATGCAGTCTAGAGTAGCTCATTTTGGTTGCCCAGTGTGGAAGAAAACAAGACTACCAAACATTTCCAAGCCCTGGCTCTCAGATTATTTTATGTCTCTCTCCACCTGCAAAGTAAGTGGAATCATAACCATAAAGAGTTCAAAGGCTTGAAAATTTATAAACAATGAAAAGACACCCAAGCCCTCTTTTATATGCTTCCTTAAAAATATAAAATATCTCTCAAGTATATGTATTATCTTGCATTGAAAATAATTTTTATAACTTCTTTTTACCCCCTTTTCAAGCTTTTTCAAGCTTTTCATCATGAACACAAAGACTAGACATTTATTATATATTTTAATAAAAAGCTCTCATTGTAATGTACTATTCTAATTTCAAAATTTAAAGGAAAAAAGCTCCAAAGTACTGACAGAATTTTTATAAAGTAAGGACCAATTGTGCTACTTTATTACTGGTTTGCAATGGCGTTTCTGGCTTCAGGAGCTGACACTGTATGTGGTAGTAGAGGAGTAAAGAGCTTTCTTTGTTCTGGCATTTAACTTATTTTTTCAATTAAGGATCAAAAAAAATATTCAATTGTTTGAAAATAAATCGTTAATACAATTAATCATCTGACTGAAATGGGATCTTTCATTCTTCTTTTGTTTGATACTTCAGTAATCTTTGTCAGCTTTGTAAAGCTTAAATCTTCTCACAATATGTTTCAGTTATTGGCCTAATTAACATACAGCTTTACATGATTGAGTGATCAGTGCAAATTAGATACCAATAGGGGCCACTGACCTAATGTGCAGGCAATCCACAAACTAGATCCTCAAAATTTTTAATGACTTCAGTGTGGAGTTAGCACCATATAACACTGGGTGGCTGAGCCCTGGGGTTAAAAATAGTTCTCCTGCAATTAAGAACAGTAGAGAGGACTTGAGTGTGCCCCAAACACTTCACGGTGTCTCACTCCTATCAATGAATGGATCAGCAGAAGGAAGATGAAACGTGACCTCAGTCATTATTGTTGTACCATTGCAAAAGTTAAAATGACATTTTGAAGTGAACAGTCCCTTTCTTTGGGAAAGCTCAGCCTCTTTATGATACTGATTTTACTGGAAAGGGGAGAGGGGAGGACATTAAATTTGCATATTTGTAACAAATGAAAAAGTGTTTATACTTCTGATGGAAAAAAAAAAATCTCTGAGCATCTGTAATTATTTGGTGGACTATTACCTTAAAACTGTTCACAGGTGTTGATGACTAGTGCTCATCAGGGGGCAGAGCAAAGGTATTTACAAAGCCGAAGCCAAGTGGATCTCTTGGCTCTGCTTAAATCCTTTCTAGGACTTAGTTTGGGAAATACAAGGGCTGATAACATTGGATTAAGGTCAAGCATTTCTGTTACTAAAATTTGGGGAGGAGGGATAGGAAAACACTTTTTAAAATGCATGCAAGAATGCCAGTTTGGTTTTTGTCTGTGACATCTGCCTGTGATGGTCTATTTTAAGAATAGCTAGGCTGTGTGCTATGTAAAATTGTGGTTTGCCTTGTTAGAAACTTCACATTTTAAGCAGTTGTTTGAGCTGCTTACCTTACAGCCTTATAATGGTTGTGCAGAACCTTTTTTCATGACTTCCCAGTTGACTCCATTATAAGCTAGACCTGTCACCCACAGGTGAAAAGTGGCACAGTCCACCAAGCCCACCCTTACCCAGGAAATGCCTGGACTACCAAGTCCAGGTGGACTTTTTTCTGGGGTCTGAAAGCATGAATGACATCAGGGTTGTTTTGTTCCCTGATATTAGATGACAGATTGAATCAAGTCCCATTTGTTAAAAGGTTTTCTTGGCATCTGAAGCCAAAATATTCTTTGTAACACTTCACAGTGAATAAGTGTGCACTTCAAAACACAGACATAGGGTTGTCTTTCATTTTTTGCCCTGTGTACAGCTTCACAAAGTGAAACAAAGGGACATTTATTGGAAGAGGCTTCTCATGATTTCAATTTATTTATTCATTCACTTGTTCATCTATTCATTCACATATTTTGAAAAGACTCCATTTCATTTGTGCATAGCAGATAAAATTAATTACTGCACTGCAGATAATAGCTCATAAAGGTCATCCTCAGAATTGTGTTTCGCTTTGTTGTCTTTATCGTGCTTTGAAGATAATGGTTTGATGTTGTTTGTACACTGTGGAGTGCACTTCTATCCCTTGGGAAGCATACTGAGAAAACAAATAATAGTAACAGAACAGCATAGCTGTTCTGCAGTGTTTGTCCCTGCTTTAAAAGTCTCAGCTGCTTAAAGCAGTGCCTGATGACAGTGCAGAGTTCCTCAGTCCGTAAACATGGAGGTATCGATCTGAAGACACTGAAATTGATGTATCTGTGTGTGAGAAAAGGTTTCTGGTATTCTGTCAGCTTTTAAATTATTCACAATGATTTGTTGCTGTAGTGGATTTCTGCAGTATTCTTCCTGTGCATCCTCTTCTCACCCTGTGCTGGATTAGTCAGTTTTCAATGGGTCAGGGATCACAGAAGGGTGTTTTGTTTATCAAATGTTTTCTCCCATACACAGTTCAGGAGTATAAATGAGGTTTCTTGGGAGAGAAGAGTTAGATTTAATGGATATTCCCACAGAATTTTTTCCTGTGGACTAGTGCTATGGGTCCACTAATGGTCACAGACCATATGGTTCAGCTTTCCCACATTGAACTGGGGGACAAATGAGGCACATGGTCAATGAAGATGCAGACTGCAAGCAGCATGTGTTCAGGGCCTGCTTTGGGAGAGATTTCATTTTGTCTTTTCATATTTGTGAGCAGGGCCGAGTTTAATTGTCACTTGACAAAGTTAGCTGTGTCTCATCAAGATTTTTGGTCGCACCGTGGGCCCGTGCGGGTCATGTGCTGGAGGGGGTCTGACATGGCAAGGCTCCTGGGCCAGGGGAGGTGTGCACGTGTAATCCCAACCCTGCCTGTGGTGGCTCTGCTGCTTCTCCCTGTGGGCTGCAAAGCAGCTGGGAATGCTGAGTTGCCACAACTGTGGCAGGGAAGGGAGAAGATGAGGAAGAAGGAATGATATGAGGAACTCGGGGCTTGGAGCTTGATAAGAGCTTAAGCTCCCTTTCTTCTTCTTGAAAACTAGCCCCTCTTGTTTGCTAGAGATATGTTGCCGCTAGGAGGTGATTTTATGGCTTAGAAAAGCATTTTTTGGATGCATGTAAAGAAGATGAGAGAGAGGAAAATGGTCCCATTCAAGCTTATCTTCTCTAAGCAGTCTGTAGAGTTCAAGTAATTTCTGACTTGTGAAATAGCAACAAATCTTAATTTTAAAGATGCTCTTTTTCAAATAAAATCAAGAGTATACATTTTAAGTCATCTGGGAGGCTTAGTAGTTTGTTAGGAATGGTAATGATGTTTGAAAACTTCTCCTTGTAGATATTGCCCTTTTCAGAACATATAATGCTGTTCAAAAATCTAAGTAATTTATCCAGTATCTTATTGAAAGTGTGTTGACTTGCATGCAGCTTTCACTAGAAAGATGCCTACTTACTTTTTTATTAATTTACAATTAATGTTCAAAGTATGGTTTAGAGAAAGAACTGGAGTCCTAACAGCAGTCATGACTGCCACATGTTGGTGGACTCCTGCAAAAGGCATCTGTTTATGGCCGTGCAGTTGTGGTGAATATGACAATCTTTCTCTCCAGGTCACAGTCATTCCTCAGAGAAACTGAGATAACTCTCAGTACATCAACCCAGTATTCAAATAATGTGGCTTGCAAAGTAAGTCCCTGTATAGAAATTTAAAGAGAAGAAAACATCATCTAGTGCTTAACTTCAGCTGCTGTGGGTGATGGGATAGGTTCTTTCTAGGAATATATAAGCTATTACTGTGGTTTAAGCCCAGCTGGCACCTAAGCACCATCAGCCACTCACTCAACCTCCCTCTCTTCACACCTTGCCTTGGTCAGGGGAGGAGAATCAAAAGTAAGACTTGATGGTTTAGGTAAGAATAGTTTAATAACTGAAAACAAAGTAAAATATAGTAATAATAGTAAATAATTTTAATAAAGGTCATAAAAAGGGAAAGGGAAAAAATCCAAACATGTTATGCACAATACAATTGCTCATGAACTGCTGGCTGATGCAGGCCCTGTTTCTGAACCCAGATTGCCCCCCCACACATCCCCTTCCACGTAACTCTGCTGGTTTATATACTGGGCATGGTGTTCCATGGTGTGTGTTCCATCCCTTTGGCCAGCTCAGGTCACCTGTCCTAGCTGTGCTCCTTCTCATTGAGTTTTTGGGGTTTTTTTGTGGACCTCCTCAATGCCAGAGCAGGAGGGCAAAAAAAAAATTCCTTGGTTTACTATGAACTCGACTTATAAAAACCGAAGACATCAGAGTGTTATCAATGTCATTCTCATTCTGTATCCAAAACACAGCACTGAAAAGAAATTAACTCTATCCCAGTTGAAACCAGGACAGCCACAAAAAAGGTATTCCACTTTGCATTATGAGCAAGTGTTGTATAGGTCAGAGGTGTTAAATTTGAAGTATTAGGGCACATCTGGGTCATTGGCAACCAGGAAAGGATGCAGTACATCCAAAGTACTTGTAATAGGCTACAAAATAGTTTGAATTTCCTCTGATGCCTTTGATAATTACAATGTGATCCTTGGCTATTGATAGAAGTATTTCAAAGGAGACATAGCACTGAGTCTCGAGGACGTTGTTAGTGCTGATGAGATTGCTCATAATCAGTAAGTGGTTCATCATGCTCTTAAAAGCCAGTTGGGAAAGCCAGTAATACAGAAAAAAGCCTCAAAGGAATGGTGTCACTGTGTGTCACATTACTCCTATCATTAGATGGATTCTCGTAATAGCTTTTTGTCTGGAAATAATTCTTCATGACAAGCAATATTTGTGTCGTTAAATGTTTGTGCCATGTAATAGGAGCCAGGCTTGAAGAGTGTAAGAGAAAAATTGGTGAGATATTTTGAAGATCAGATTCATGCTCCAGCTTTTTTCAATGAAAGGACCATAAGATAAACATGCAATTTGGAAAAATGAGGAAAAAAAAATCCAAGAGTAAACTACTTTTCTTTCCCCATCCCTAATTTCCTACATTTATTTAGAACAGGTTCAGTGTGTTTTGACAGTGGTTGCCCTGCCAATAGATTACTGCTGTCCAAAAGGAAAGAGCATTTCTGCTGTAAGTGCCCCTTCAATTTTGGGAAGTAGCTCTTAACACACTGGTTACTAAACCTAAAGGTAATAAAAGCCACTGTGTAATTCTGACATCCTTTCAAAGATTTTTAAGAGGTTCAACTGTTCTGAAGCAATGAAACTTAGCTGTTCAGGTTGATATGTTCAAGTTTATTCAGGTTGTTAAGTTTTTTCCTGTAAACAGTTGTACAGGGTGGTTCTTCAGTGGCTTGTTTATGCTCAGTAGCTACTCAGTGACTGGAGAATTTGTAAGGTGCTTTCTTCTTCACCGACTGACCCCATCCATTTCTTAAAAGGAAATTGTCAAATCAAAAGCAGTGCGAAAGAAGAAATTCTTTTAAAATTCAGAATAACTAAATAAATAATTGGTGATCAGCTGATCAGTGGTTGTTGCTGAGTCACAGGCTGCACCCCAAAAAGGCTGCTTGTGAGTGAAGGTCCAGCATTGGCTTAAATGAAAGCTGGGCACGAAGCTATCTGTGATCTGAACCTTCTTGTGGAGGGGGAGAAAAGGATAAACCCCTTAAAAATGGTGTCTTTCATAACTGTGCATCTCTTGGAGATGTGCCAGAGACTGTTAACTCATTTAGTGAGATTATTTTTTCTGTTTTCTTTTCTTATGACAATAGATAAAGGTGCACTTCCTCCTGCAAATCTGCACAGCAGAGCTCATTTGGGCAAAATTTCATTGTTCCATACTCAATAATTCTCAAGTCTAAAGAGAGACAGTAGGAACACAGTAGGTTCAGACCTATTCAACAACGCAGGAAGCTGAACTGCTTCCAGAGAGTTTGCTTTGTCTCCTGGCAGACTCCCCGAGACAGGATATTATGGGAAGACACCTCTGTCCCTCCTCCACCACCCATCTCCAGCCCTTTATGTAAGAGATGCTGCACTCTTTTGTTTTTGCAGCCAAGATGTGGCTCTGTGGAGCCCCTGGGTGGTGGGACCCACATTCACAGCTTTTTTCCCCAGCAGGATGTACAGGAGGTGTGAGCATTAAACATAAGGTGACTCACACAACTGCCCCAGAGCAAGGGGCCTGGGACTTCCATGGATGGCCTGTGGCTCTTCATCTGTCCAAGAGCAAAGCTCCCCTGAAAAGCAACACCCCACGGGTGGTCCCATGAGGGGCAGTGGGCAGCACATGCTCATCCCTCCATCCTTCTAGGGGACTGGATTTAGGTCTCCTTGTGGAAACCCCAAATGAAATACTGGGCTGTGCTTTCTCCAGGGCACATCACAGCACAGGCACCATAAGCTTGTGATGTTCTTCCTGCCAAGCCAGGCAGTAGGCCTGCTCATCACCTTGTTTGATCCACTCATTGCAGAAGAAGACTAAGGGTAACCAGCTGGGTCAAGGCTGGGAGGATTTTCTTTGCATCAGCACAAGATAGGCAGCTGTGGTAGTAAGGGAAATTGTGTGAAGCATGCCTAATCTCTCCTAGTCACACATATCTGCTGATGCCTTAGAAAGGCATCTGGCTTTTAGATACCAAATCACATTATCCAGCATCCTGGGCAATATATCTCATACTGCTCTGAGCTCTGCTCTGCCACCAGAGCGCAAGAAATGCTGAAATCCAGGTGCTGAAGCAGTCAGCCCATTCTTGAGGTGATCACAAATAGAAGCAGGGGTCTTTATGTTATTTCCAGCCGCCCATAATTTGAGTCAGAACTCTTTTCAGTCTGACCTGAAATAGCAGTATCACTTTGTATCCTCAGTACTGTCTTTTCCTTGTTTCTGAATGTGACAGTTGCTCCCACTCATATGGAGGAAAGGAGTACATCTGCACCCCAACGTGCCATGGTAAGAGCAGAGGACTCATAAATTCCTAATTTCCTATAGGGCTCATAAGGCTGATGATAAGCCTTTCTCCAAACCCATGAGACAATATCACCTAATCTAACACAACAGCTTTTGTCACTGCCATGGCATCAACTAGCTCCAGGCTTCATCTTCAGTTTTAACTTTTGGAAGATTTACATCTCAGTGAAGTTTTGGATGTGCCAGTTTTCTTCCTAAAAGCTTCTGTCTCCACTAGATGAGGCAATCCTGAATATTTTAGGCCCTGTGAGCCTTTTGTGGCTTCGCAGCTAGGTTGGTCCAAAAAAACTGATGAATTTGTGCTGATAGTTGGGTTTAAGAATTTATTCTGCTTATTCTGGTGAAATCATTATAGCTGTGCTACCATAGATCAGTTGTAATGAGTGAGGCCTTGCCTACAAGAATGCTCTAAAATGGCTACTATTTCTGTACCAGAAAAAATTCATAGTTAGATTTGGACCACTGCTGATAGTTGACATCTGCAGACAACTGCTCTCTTTTGGAGCAGAGCTCAGTGCTCAATCTTAGGAGGCATGTTTGGATTCACTGCCCAGATTTGGTCAGTTAGGAATCTCTTTTTAACTATCCCTCTTTTTCTCAAAACTGTGGAGGTATGGGAAGCTCTTTGGTAAGCACCCTGGAATAGGAACAGAAGATCATTGAAGAAAAAAAAAAGAGTTTCTTAAGAGTACCTGGAATATTATAGGAAACACCTTCCCTTCAATGTTCCTGTTTTCTTGCTAAAGTCTCCTGCCTTTGCAAATAGCAAGATTAAAAAAAATTAAAATTACTTCCTGGCTACTATGGATTTTTAGACTCATTACTGAATAGATGTTACAGTGAGATTTTAGATGTTTCCATTAGCACAACTCTTCTGTTATACTGCAGGTGTTTACCCAGAAGGGAGGCCAGTTACCCTCCTGTTTGATGCTGCAATCTGCAATTGCAGTGAGTTGCTGGATGCCTGGCAATGCCACACAGCAGTTTCTGCCTTTTTACACTGTGGAACAGATAATCACCACATTTCCTTCCAAATACTGTCATGCTCAAACCCTCTCTCTTTAACCTTGAAAAGTCAGGATCACACAGACCAGTACATTCTACTGCATAACTCATAAAGAAATCTAAGAAATGTAGTAGCATTTTTTCACTGTCTTTCACAGGAGTATTTCACAAGAAAACTTTGCTTATAAACCTTCCTGTGAGCTTGGTGGCAAAGTAATATCAAACTGGACATAAAGCTGGGGCCCCTTTGAAGGGAACTCTATTTAAATTTGGTGATAAAAGGTTTCTAAACTTAATAAGCATCTGTAATGGACTTTACATTCTGTGCAATTGTAGTGCTCAGTGATTATTAGATAGCTGTTAGGCAGAGAATTAAGGCTTAATGTAGATTTCAATGTGTTTGATTTGACAGAGGCCATGCAATTTTTGTGTAACACAGTAACATCTATAAGCTGATTCAAGCACTTCATGCAGGCGTGCTGTCCAAGTTTTCTTATTACAATTATGCATAATAACAATACAGTTATATGAAAATGACAGTGCTTGGGTAATCACAGTACTGGGAGCATTTGCCCTTTATTCTGAAGAGTGGAGAAGTGGAAAAGTGCTGGACGTGAGGAAAGGAAATTAATGTTTGCCCTTGCAGAACACTCCTACTGGATTTGCATACAACTCAACAAACCTTTTCTGTATCTCAGTTATGCTTCTGTCCAGTTCAGCAGGAGATCTGGTTTTGTCTGATGTTGGGGAACAGGTCTGAACTTAGAAAAATTAGTTTTGGTTATTCTTATGGGAGAATGTACATAAGCATGCAATGGTTTTCTCTGATTGCCCCACTCTCTTCATATTCAAGTAGTACTCAGCAATGATCTGACTGATAGGAAGATCCACAGGGTACAGGGGGACAAACAGGCTGTCTGTAAACATGCTGCTTTCTAGATGACCAATATTTTCTGTAGTGGCTTTATTCTCTTGCTGAAGGTCTCATCTGTGGCTCTGGACATTAGGAAGTTTGCCCGTGCCACAGCTCCTTCCAGGCCTCTGCAAAAGAGCCTAAGTTGCCCTTGGAGTACATAATTGCTCAGCACCATAAAGCACACAGGGCAGCAAAAATGCTCACTTAAGTTTCAGGACTGACTTTTAACCTATGTGACTTGGACAGGCTCCTCTTCTAACCTTTTACCCTGCCCAAGTATGCTCTAGATGCTGAGTAAGGAGACCTTATTGGTGGTCAATATTTTTGCCCACCCATTCCAATTCTTCCTGCAAAGACTGGTGAAATCCAAAGCATGACTTGTTGACTCCTCATGTGTAGTTTCATCCTATCTGGACTTCCTTTTCTTCCTTTTAGTGAAGTCCTCCTTCAGTGAAATTGTACTAAAAATAGATGTTGGCTTATGCTCCAGCACCTCTTTGTGTAACTGCTGAGTGCTGGATACTGAAGCAAGGATGTCTGAACTTTTCCTTCCAAAGAAGCTGCTTAGACCTCCAAAAATAGTATTTAAATAATATTGAACATGTAAACCCATGTCATTTTTCACCTGGTTTAATACTGAGTTCCTATACTTGCCTGTTATTGCATTTAACAAAAAATACAACACAGTTCTGAATTTTATGTAGCATGGTTAATTTTTGGCTAGCTTATACTGTTTTTTGAGACTTTATGTACCTTAGCAGATGGTGTTAAAGTTTCTGTGAATAGTTTAATTTCATTTCTTCCCACCTTCTTAGCATTACCCTTTGCTTTTAATTATTTGCTTGCAAACTAACTGACACAAACTAGTTGAACACACTGATGACAATGAATTGTAGCAAAAATATACATTTTAAGTTTTCAAGATTTAAGAATTTGACTGTTTTTAAGGAATAAAACTTTTCAAGAATGTGTCAACCTCTTTATTACAGGTTATTATAAAAATAGTAATAATAATTTAAAAATCCATTATAGTGTTATATGATAGATATTTCTGAAATTTGGCTGCATATTGTCTTGGACACAGTCACACTGAAAGGGAGAAGCACAAAGATAAACTTTATCATATTCTAGTTCTGCAAAAACATCTTTTTGTGTGGGATCCAGAGAGTTGGGGCCTTTGTCAACAAAAATGATGGGAACAGATTTTTATTCAGTTATGTCATAATCTCATTTTCAGACATCTAAGTATATAGCATTTTCCAAGGTGTGCACTATGTGCTATTAATACAGTTCAGAAATATCTGTAGGCATTTAATTCTGAAAGTTAATTATTTCAAGCAGGAACAATATAGGTGTGAAGTGCCATTAAATGTAATGCTGGCTAGTGTAAAAGAAGGCTTTTAGGAGACTCTCTGGAGTGCTGGTTAGACAGGACACTTCATGGTGCTCAAAGTTGTGCTGTGTTTCTCAGACAGTGAATCCAGACTCTGACACAGTGGGAGCTTCTAAAGGTTGACCACTTTTGAAGTCATGTACATATCAAAGCACATACATTGCATCCAATCATATTAATTTAATTTTAGACAGTAAAAAAAAAAAATTCTACATGCTAAATTACTGGCAAAAACAAATAAACCAAAATATTAAAAATTTTCATTGTTATGTGTTCTAAAAATAGTATTCTTGCTGCCTTATTAATGGCAATCTCCACACTTTAAAATCTTATATTTCCTGCATCATTTGCTGCAGTATAGAATGTCATGCTTTTAACAAACTGCATCTGTCAATGTATGGAATAGTTTTACAAGGTCTTGGTGTGTGAGTTTAAAAAAAATAGATGAAGAACCTTAAATTTCTTCAGCCGAAACCTGAATCCAACTGAATTTTAATAGAGTAAATAAATAAAAAGAAATTAGTGCATTCCAACTGATGACAAAAATGTATTCCTTCTCTCATGATTGTAAAATAACCTCATTTTTCTCTCTTTTTAGAACTTTCTGTGCCTTTCAGCAGCTACCTTTTACACTCTTGCAACCTTTCAATCTGTTTTTCCATAACCATTACACTGTGCTACTCCTTCTCAGCTCCATTAAAAAGCATCTTCTTAGTTCAGCAGTGAAGCATTAACTTCTTTTTCCTGGCACCAGCATCATTTGCCATCAAATAAAAAAAAATTGGTCCAACTACTTTGATAGAGTTGCACAGGTTTCTGGTTTTATAAAAAAGGAAAAGCTATATTTAGCTAGAGTTACATTTACTGAACTGCAGCCTGAAGCTTAAACCAGTTTTCATTTTGAAGTTCTGTTTCTTCCCCAGCTATAGCACTGGCTTGCAATACTGGCTCGACATAAAAAAGACCAAATTCATGCTGGAAGCAGACATTAGTGTCTTCTGAAAATTTAAAAATGAAAAGAAACTCTTCTTTGCGTCATCCTTCTCTGAAGTTCTGGCTTTAATCTGTCCATCTCCACTGCTCAAAATAGCCCCTTACTGATATGCCAGAATTATTCTCCTTGCACACCTCTATGGTAGCTACACTACAGGAGCATCAGTTGTATCAGAGCAAGGCTCTAAGTGGTTCTGCAGTCTACAGTGTGTGGTTCAGTTCTTACCTCACCAGTGGGAGTTTTTTCCCCTGCTGCAGAAGCACGAGAAGATTATTCTAAGTGTGCCCATGGAAATATACAGGGAAAGCTATAAATATGAACATATTAATTAAATGCTTATATGCTCTGACATTTAAAGACAGTAGTAGTCAAAGCTTATAAGGTTGTGAACAACAAGGCCTATTGTAAATTTTTTCCTTTTATTTACAAGGAATGTTGCCCACCTCTTCTGAGTATTCATTTTTCTTTACAGTTGCTATCAAAGGTAAATTAAAATTAAAAAGGTAAATTAAAAAGTTAAATTAAAAACATTTTCGGCTCCTTTCTGTATAACTTTATAGAGATAAGATGGGGCTTGTGTTGGTATTTTGACTCACCCATGGTGTTTTGTTGTTTTTTTTTTAATTTTGCCTGGAGAAGAAATAGGGGCTTGTCTTAAGTCATTGCGAACACATCATTTTAGTAGAGTCTTCTCATTTAAAGAGCTTCAGATATCTTTTTCATGATCAGGGTGTAGAAAAAAAAGTCACAATTTATCAGTGTAGAAAAAGAAAAAACCTAGACGAACCAAAAAAAAGAACAAATAACAAAGCTTAAATACATAATAACATCCTTCGTATTACCTAGGAAATACATGTAGTTGAAGCATTCAGTTGCAAAATCTCATGTGCTTTAGCATTTTTAAAATGTTAATAAAATGTTATTGTGACATTACTGGTATTTTTATACCCACATGTACCTTTTACTGGTACCGCTGTACCTGTTTTGCCCTTCATACTTGGTCTAATAAAAGACCATGGGTAGTTACAATGAATAATGCATTTGAAAAATGCTGTCCTTCTTTTCCCTGTCTAAGGCAATTGCATGTTCTTACAGTTTTCCAGCACTTACTTGCCTGTGGCTTTTCCAAGACAGCTGCACAGTATGATAGGCTTCATCCAAAGTAGCATTCTTTCATCTCCATCTTCTCAGTCATTTTTATTACAGTGTCATCACTGCTTTCTGTTTATTCAGACAGTTTATCTTTCTAAAGGTGCATTTGGAAAGGGATCTCAGAATCACAATTGTTACTGAAATCATTAATTTCATATATTTTTTTATTTAATAATATGTCTTCAATTTTTTGTAGTTCTTTAACATTTACCCTCCTATTTTTCTTAAACTCTGTGGAATAAGAAAAAATACCATAAAAACATACACTATAAGTCATGCATTTTTTCTTGCCTTTCTCTTTTCTTCTGCTGATTTTCACTCAGGTTGACTGGTCCGTTAGTGTGAGACTCGTCACCAGGTTTCTCATGAATACCAGAATACCTCTGTCTAAATTTTCTGCTCAACTGTGCATCCATAACTGAATGCACTAACATCACAGAAGTCAATAAATATTTAATTAATAGCACTATATGAGATCGAGGGGGCAGAATTTGTTGCAAGTAGGTGTTGTCATCAAACAGAGCTTAATAGAGAGGACTTTTAGCTAACATGGGCTTCAGTTTTAGGCTACTGATTCCCATAAATTAATCTGCTAAGCTATTTTCGTAGAAATACAAGTGGAAAGAGTTGGATACCTCAGAAGTATCCAAAGTCAGAGCCATTTTGCTGGAATCTGTGTATTTTTGTTAGATGTTATTCTTCTGCAGGCATTTCCTGTTCTCCATTTGCAATATGAAGAACTTTATTATTTCCTTAGATAATGGCTTCACCATCTAAAGTCTGGGTGCAAATATCTGCTGGAGTCTGACATATGGTGCCAACAAGGCTCAAGACAGGTGCAAAATCTTGCTTAAGAGCAGCATTATTTTCTTTGCAGAATGAATGTGAAGTTGTTCTGTAGATTGCCCAATATTAGTGCTCAGCTCCAGCTCAGCCTACACTGTCTCTTACATAGTTTAAGAATTGTACATGGCTGAAGCACCTATGTTAAGAAAGCAGAGCAGACTGCCCTATGAAGTCAGTGGGGAAGGAATTAAATTTCTTTGTCAGAGAGCAACTGTGATTTTCTTTGTTTTCATGTGAATTTCAGAGCCCTTTTTTTTTTTTTTGGTTTTTTTTTTTTACAACTTAGCTAAGCTCAATGCATATTTAAAGAATGATACAAAAGATAATATTTAAGTGTGGAAAGCTGTGAAAACAAATTAAACAAGTCTTTCAGTTAAGCTTGAAAATTGCTTTCTGGCATGCAACCAAACAAGAAAAGCTGGCCATTTTATATCCAGTCCATTATTTTTGGAATAACAGCTGAAAGCATAAAACTCTAACTGGAGATGCGTGCACATGTGCTTTCACATGTGCTCACAGTAGCAGGTACAATCTTTTACTCCTTTGCAACTGTTTATCTCCAATGTTTGTCAACCGTGTATTGATATGTTGGTCAGAAGAACTTTTGCTTAAATGAGAAACGTCAATTATTGTTGCAAGTAGTTACCACCAGAAAATAACACTCTTGATTCTGAGCTGCTGTTTCATGATCAACAAATATTTGCTCTGTAGAGATTAATTTCAATGCAAATTAAGCCTAGTGCATTTTTTGTTTAATTATCTGGTTTTGTAAATGGCAGGTACAAAGCCTCTAGGGTTATGGTACACAGTAACAAACTTCTCTAGATAGACTTAAAAGGACTACATTGCTCACAGGCATTGAATCTAGCATTGATTAGGAAATTTTCTTAAGGTTCTAGTTCTTAAAGCAATATAAAATCAGAAATTCACTTAAAGTATTTAATATATTCTTAGCTCTAGGGCCTGCAAGAGAAAAGTAAGGAAATGATTCAAAAGTGCTGTTTAAATGTTCAAAAAACAAAAAGTACCCAAATTCTCCCACCTAAACTCTTCCTAAAAGTTTGTGGGGACCTGGCTCAAGAATTATGGAAGCAGTAATAATGTGAAGGGTATGGGAGATGCTTGGGCTTTCACACACATGCTCACACCCCCAATGTATTGATAAATTTCCTCTTCAGAAATAAAGAAAACTGTACCACAGGAATGGGGGAGCTGCTGGTACTGGGTAGGTAACTGAGACTGTAATGCTATAGAAAGAATGCCAAAGCTGTACTGCTTGTTCAATGGAATAAATTAAAAGGAGAAACAGAAACAATGAGTGCTGAAGAAAATATCACTGGTCCTAGGGCTTTCTGCATGGTGGTGTCATAGTGGCATTGGAGAGAAATGCATTGGCTAGAAATCTTGAACACCTGCCCCAATTCCCAAAGCCATTCATAATCAATAGGGAAAAATAAAAATAATTTTAATTGTTGAATTTTTTTGAATTTGTTGAATTTTTTGTGCTCTTGCTGGTTAACATTCTATGGACTGGGTTTTTCATAGCCTTAGAATAGTTTCAGAATGGGAAGATGAAGCACAGAAATAGTTATTTAAGTTATTTGATTGTGTTGATGCTTGCACTTGTGGACAAACAGACTTGAGAAACTCATGGAGAAATCTGAAACTTGATATTTCACAGCAATATCTATAATAACTAATGTGCATTTTTATTCTTGACACTTAAGAACAAAGAATGTTAACCAAAAGCACTGGCTACTAAGGCTGAAGGGAGATAACTTGATTTCTTTGGCAAGGTACTGGTAATACCTAGGTAGTACTTGAGAAGACAATCAAAATAGACTTGGAAAATCATTGCTGTTATTCCTTCTGGGCAAATTTTGTACAACTAAACCCCACACAGCCACTCACTCATGGTCCCTGTGTCAGGATGAGGGAGAGAACTGGAAGAGTAAAAGTGAGAAAACTCACAGGGTGAGGTAAAGGCAGTTCAATAGGGAAAACAAAATCCATGCACACAGGCAAAGCAAAGAATTCATTCACTGCTTCCCATGGATAGACAGGTGTTTGCATCTCCAGGAATGCTGGGCTCCATCATGCCTAATGGTGTCTTAGGAAGACAAACACCATCACTCCAAACGTCCCCCTTTCCCCAGCTTTTTGTGCTGACCATGACATCATAAGGTTTGGGACATCCCTGTGGTCAGTTGGGGTCATTTGTCCTGGCTGTGTCCCCTCCTCCCAGCTCCTGGTGCACCCCCAGCCTGCTCCCTGGTGGGGTGAGAGGCAGAAAAGACCCTGGCTCTGTGCAAGCACTGCTCAGCAACAGCTGAAACATCCTTGAGTTACCAACACTGTTTGCAGCACAAATCCAAAACACAGCCCCCCTCCAGCTCCTGTGAAGAAAATTAACTCTCCCACAGTCAAAACCAGCACAGCAGATAACTTTAGCAGATAGCTAGAGAAAAGATTCTTAGGGACAGTATAACAGTATTGGCACATGGCCATTGGAGGGCACTTAACAGTATCAGTTTGCTCCAAGTCCTGTCAGTTGTGTGCTGATACAAAGACGTGGTTTGCTTCATTTCCCAAGAATGCATTTGGCCAGCCTAAATCAGCTTCAATCTCATCTTTTTTTTCTGTTGGCTGCATGAACCATAAATAAATTTTATTGTTATAGATGTCAATCTCCTCAACAAATCTCATCTAAGCAATCTCTTGCAAAATAATATTCTTCCAGTTCATTCTTTTTTTTCAATTTCCCACTAAACAATACATGAGGCTGTCCTGGAAATGCAGAAATCTAGTAGAAATGAATTATCTCCTCAGAAATTTTTGGCGATTTGAACCTTTTCTTTCCTCATGGCTTATTGAAGTGACCTACAGACCAGTCCTATTCCACCAGATTGCAAAAGAGGATGCTGACTGTGACACAGAGTTATGGTATTTTAGCATGAGTGATGGTAGGTATTTCTGATGGATAAATTTGATTTATGTAAGATGTCTGTTGGAAGTCCTTTTATTTTTTGTTTTTCAATAAGAAACCCTGAGTTATGTCAGCTTAAAAATGTCTTAACAGTCAGGTTTTGAGAAGTGGTGTGAAGTTGAGTTTCAATTTATTTTTTCTAGAGGCAGCTCTCTATGAAAGGTAAAAACAGTACCTAGCACTTATCCTTTAAGTGGGGGAAGTCAAATGTCTTTCTCTCTCTTTAGGTTTTCATACCTAAATAAGGGGCAGAGATTTGAAGCAGCCCCAGTATGCCAATTACAGGCTTTTAATAAAGTCTTTTAATGTTTGTTTTGGGCACATTTCTTTTTATTGATCATTCAAATGACTGGCAACACTCATGTTCCTTAGTGCTGAATAATAAAACTATATAGAGACAGTTAAGTTAAAAAAATGTTTCACCATGGAGCCACACTCAAGCATTCTTACTCTATTGAAATTATTGTTCCATTCATGTGTCTGACACTTTCTTCTCCTTCATCAAGAGGAGAAAAGAATGTCAAACACAATGATGATAATTTTTGCTACCTTATATTCATACTTTTATATCTCCTTTGAACCATACAAAAAACATAAAATGATAGGAAAATTCATTGGAGTTGCAGGTTTTGAAATATACTTAGTCATGAAATAGGCTGTAATCCTGCAAGCATGCATGTAACTGAATGTAAATAAATAATTCAGTTTAATTCAGTAATACTTTTCATATACATAAAATAAAAAAAATCATATAAAAAATTCATATACATAAAATAAAGTTGACGTCTTTATTTTCATAGATGTAGAAACACAGAATGGTTTGGTTGGAAGGGATCTTAAATTTCACCTAGTTCCAACCCCTTTTCCATGGGCAGGGACCCTTCCACAAGGTTATTCAGAGCCCCATCCAGGTCATTGAACAATTCCAGAGGATTTCCATTTTGTACACTTAAAATCTAAGACTACTATATGCTTTTGTTTTTCCTCAGGCCTGGATTAGTTGATGACTTGGGATTGGAAAAATAAGGCTTAGAAATGGAAGTTATTCTGTATATTGTATGCTTTTCAGTCTTTTACATGATAGCTACTGTTTAGGCACTATGGAAAACTTCACAGAGATTAGGATTTCATACAGCATTTTTAATATTTATAGTTTTGGTTTTACCTTCATTTCTTGTTCTTTCAGCCACACATAGTGAGACTTAAAATATGTATTTTCAGATCAAAAGGAAAGTGATTAGATACTCTTCCTTTCCACAAATTGCCTTGTTCTTCAGAACAGATTTATTCCTTTACAGATAGTAGGAGTGTGTTCATTCCTTAATGAATTAAGAATTCATGACACACTGTCTTTGTCTCTCTTTTCTTTTTGTGGAGTTGTCTGTGCTGCTGCTATTTTGTATTGGTGCATGGTACTGTAACCTCTAACTTGTGTGAAACACTGTTGACATTTTTTTTTTTTGCCTGAAGTGTATATACTGTGGTTGCCCTTGGAAGGAAAAAACGTACAGTTTCTTCATTCATGCAACTTCCTTATGTAAACTTGCATGCTTCATTTTAATCATGGTTGAGCTATAGAATCACCATTACTATGCTGCTGTAATATTTTCAGTATTACAGCAGGGTTCTAGAAGACTGGAATAATTTTGAGGGAAAAAACCCACAAATTTGTTCTTATTTCAAAAGGAGCCAGAAGTGTTACATCTTTACATTACATTTTGTCACTTCTCCAGACCATTTCCTCCAAGTGCAACAAGCTAACAGGCTTTTCAGTGTGCACAGTACAGATAAATGCTAATAAAGTATCAGAAGTCGTGGTGTGGGGTAGGGTTTTCAAGCAGAGAAATGGTTAACATAGGCACTGGCAAGACAGCAGATGGGATGATGAAATGCAGCTGCAAGGGATAAATGCACTCAGGAGAAGGCTGCAGAGGAGGGGAAGTGCCTAAGGAAGTAGGGAGAGCACTTAGAGGAGTGCTGGTAGAAGGGCATGCTGTGAGGCTCAAGGTGACACGAGTCTCTGAAATTAGGGAATAGGAAAACAGCTATGTGGAGGGGAAAAAAATAAAGATGCACTTCTGGGAATGGGTTTGAGGATGAGTAAATAAGAGCCTTTTTTTCCAAGCAAGGCTGCCCCTGGCAAGCATGAGTCCTGGCAGTCATCCTGTTTGTAAGAGCATGGGTAGGGTTCAGCTCCCCAAACTTCAGAAGTCTTTTATGTGACATGAGTTTGCATTTGAGTTTGTTGGTGTTGGCCCAATGTCCTCGGGTGACTTTATGATGCTTGTATCTCCAATTGTCTGTTCTGTTTGTTTATTCTGGATTTTAAGTTCTACACCTTCAAGACTGATTCCGAGAGCGAAGGAGGAGAAAAAGAAGCACACAGTTTGTTTTCAGAAACTGCACTCATTCCTCCACATTCCTTCTTACAGACTGTGTTGTCTGCAGCACAGATAGCACAAGAAAGCTCTCCTTTGTTTTTCATTAGTTTTTAGCTAGCTGAGGCAGAGATGTTCACCAGACTGTAGTTTTTCTTTCTCTTTGAACTGTTCAAACCTGCTCTAAACTAAAAACCCAAGATAACACTGGGAACTCACGCCTTTGGCTCACCAGGGCCTGGAATGCATTTTCCAGCACCAGAGGGACTGATAAGAAACTGAACAAGCAGAGTTACACCCTACAACAAAGACTTTCTGAATTTACCACCTCTTCAGAACAGTGAGAAGTTCTATTGTTTAATATTAATTTTTTATGCTTGTGAATACTTTGCTTGTTAAATAAACAGGTTTTTCCACTTTTCTTCAAAAAAATCTTTTCCCAAACTGATTAGGAGAAAAACCACATAAATCTGCTTTTCTAGAAGAACCCGTTTTAGAATTTCCTCCCAAATTTGCCCTAAACCAAAACACCCCTTCACTGTCAATGGAAAGAAACAGATGCTTTTAGGGCATGATTCATCTGACCTATTTTGAACACCTGCCTTAGGAGGAGTTGAATCATACCCTAGAACTGTTTCTGTCTATTGACTATAAAGAGAGCCTAGGGCGACTAACTCAGATTTAAATACCTATATAATAGATATCTTGGCTTGGCCAGATATAAATGGCCCCAAAGAATACCATGTAAGTGCAGAAGTTAATGTTTGAATGCCATCATTCTGACAGCTCTAGAGCATGAGCACCACAGAAATTTCTCAGGATTTACCTTAAACTCCACTGCTTTGTTTCTATACAGAATATGGGCAGTGGGAGGTGGTAGCACAGCCACATTTTGGCACTGGATGTATCCTGAGGTCTTATGGCTGCTGCAGAAACCTATGGCTCTGCCAATTGCCCCAAAGCTCTGCTGATTCGTAGGAATTACTTCCCTTAGATCTTCAGGGGAGAAATTCACAAAGAAGAGAGAAAGAGGGGAAAAAAACTCAAAACACCCCAGGTCCTTCCTAATTTTGAAATTTGGCAAGCCTACCAAGTTTTCTATGTGCTAGACTATCTCAAAGCACCGTTTTAAATGAGCACTTCACTAATTAGGAGGAAAATTGTGAAATTTTGCTGCAAAAGGGACAAGGTTATCTTGAAGTGAGATTTTTTTTTAATGTGGGGAAAGGTAAGGTCATCTTCACATCAGCTATTTTTTCCCATTAAAATATCCTCAGTTCTGTCTGAATGGCAAGCTTCCATGTACCTTGGTTTGCCTAGGTTTGACTTGGTATTTGTGGACACATCTCACATGACATCACTGTGTCACAGATTCCTAGCTGGAAAATCAGGATTGCTGCTATAGCCCTCACTTGTGAAGATAAATTGTCCTGAAGCTTTTGTTTAGCATAAATGATGGCAGCCCTCAAAAAACCCATGAGGGTTTTTTAGTGACAGTTCTTTCAAACTAGGGTTTGAATAATTTTTAGTAAATAAGACATTGGGCTAAGCATCCAACATTAATTAAATGTTGCATAAATGTTCATCAAATTTGCACTATGAAGCTGATGTATTTACAAAGGCATTGTAGGAAAAAACATTTTGAAGAAATGGGCTCTCCTAACTCTAGCATAGCCTAAAGAATGAGCCCTACCAATTCTTCAGCATTTCCTAAAAGCCAAATATGAGTAAGTGGACTTTGCAACCATAGTAATATTCTTTGATGAAGCAGCTCCCTGGATGGATAAGGGGAGAGCAGTGGATAATGTCTGCCTTGAGTTCAGCAAGGATTTTGACACTGTCTCTCACAAGATCCTCATAGGCAAATACAGGAAGCGTGGACTGGATGAGTGGGCAGTGAGGTGGGTTAAGAACTGCCTGAACAGCAGATCCCAGAGGGTTGTAGTCAGTGGCACAGGGTCTTGTTGGAGGCCTGACTCTATCAGCTCCCCTCCAAGGTTCAATACTCGGCCCAGGGTTGTTTAACTTGTTCGTCAGTGACTTGGATGAAGGAACAGATGTCTTCTCAGCAAGTTCACTGATCGCACAAAGGGAGGTGTGGCTAATACCCCAGAGGGCTGCGCAGCCCTTCTGAAGAGCTGGAGACATGGGCAAAGAAGAACAATCTGAAATTCAGCAAAGGCAAGTGCAGGGTCCTGAACCTGGTGAAGAATAACCCCAGGCACCAGGACAGGCTGGAGGCTGACCTGCTGGAAAGCAGCTCTGCAGAGAATGACCTGGAGGTCCTGGTGGGCAACAAGGTGTCTCTGAGCCAGCAGGGCTCTTTAGGAAGAGCGTTGCCATGAGATTGAGGGAGGTGATCTTGCCCCTCTACTCAGCCCTGATGAGGCCAGATCTGGAATACTGTGTCGAGTTCTGGGCTCCTCAGGACAAGAAAGACAGGAGCTCCTGGAGTCCTGGGGTCCAGTGGAGGCTGACAAAGATGATGAAGGGATGGGAACATCTCTCTTATGAGTAAAGGCTGGGGAAGATGAACCTGTTCAGCCTTGAGAAGAGATGACTGAGACAGGACCTTGTGAGAGACAGTGTCAATGTCTGTAAGTATTGAAGGATGGAGCCAGGCTCAGCTTGGTGGTGCCAAGCAGTAGGACCAAAGACAATGGGCAGAGACTGATGCACAGGAAGTTCCACCTGAATGTGAGGATGAACTTCTTTACTTTGTGGGTGACTGAGCAATGGAAGAGATTGCCCAGAGAGGATGTGAAGCTTCCCTCACTGGAGAGTCAAGAACCTCCTAGACACAATCCTGTGCCATGTACTCTGGGATGACCCTGCTTGAGCAGCAAGGTTGGACCGGATGACGCACTGTGGTCCCTTTCAACCTTACTCATTGGATGATTCTGTGATTCTTTAAATTAAAAATGTATGTGCAATATCAAAATATCTTAAAAATAAGGTTTTTAAAGTTCACTGTAAATAGCATGTGTATATAATCTCTAGAAACATAAGTTTGAGACTGTGATTCTGTTTATAATATTTGTGCTAAGTGAAATATATTCTGTTATTATCAAGCACAAGCTTAAAATCATTGCAATTTCTCTATAAGCCCATCACACACCAAGTTTGGCATATCTCCTTTTTCTACAGTAGAAGCTTGGATATTTGTCAACACAACAGACTTGGCTAGAGGAAGTAATTTAGGTCAAAATGCAGATCTATACTCTATATTTATTCTTTATATTTACAGTGAGATGATATCATCACTGGCTTTAAAAATGGCGATATTTGAATTTAAAAATTAATTGAATTAATTCTTAATTATTTTATAGCTGAGAAAAAGTTTTGCCTGCTTTTCATATTAATTATCCAATTATTTCATAACCAAAGTACAGAAAAATAACTTTTCAATATCACCATTTTTCATTAAACCTTGCCTTTAACAAACTTTAGCGCAAAGAAACAAGTCCTTCACCTTTCCATATTTTTTTGGTTTTCAGTCTGTTTTGCACATTTTCAGGTACTGTGCTTTTCTTTCACAGGAAATTCAAATGACTCAAGGAGAATTAAGTCTTTGCTTAATGAGAAGTACACAGGCATGTTCTCAGAATTGGCCCTAAGAAATGAATTCAAATCAGGAAATATTTTTGTCAACACACTATACATTTTCCCGGAATTTGAAAGAAAATTGTCCTTAATGGCAGATTTAGATTATCATCTTACTTACATCTTTTTGTGTATATTTTATGCTGTCTCAGTGCTTCAAGTTTGACTAAATGATCTTTAATGAACCTTCTAGTCCTGTGTTTGATGATACTCCCACATAAGGGGAGAAGAGAACTGAAGTGGCACAAATGAGATCTGCTCTCCTACTATAATTCTGTGGATGCGGAAACTTTCTTATTGCTAAAAGGGAACCTACCAACCTCCTACTCTAGTAACAGGAACGGAGGAAAACCTGATTAGGAGAAAATTTTAGGATGATCCAGAAGTATATTCATTGCTTATTGTATTTGCCATATATATCAAGTTCTCTTTACATTCCAGTGTTGAATGAAAGGATCTGAGGCTTAAATTTAAAAAGAAAGGCATATTTAACTGGCAGTATGTAATTATTAGAAATAAAATATGAAAATTCCCAAATTACAAGGCACATCTCTTTACAGAAGCCAGGTAAAACAGATGAGGTTATTTGATGAAAAGGCTGGCAGAAAGGAGGACACTCTTACCCAGATAACTAAGTAGTTTAACAAGGCTGCCTAAAGCTCCAGTTGAAACTGTCTCAGATTGTTTCATTTATTTCTCTTTTGCATGAATAAAAGGCAAATCCAGGAGTGCTGCTAAGAAAGCTAACACTGCCTTTTTAAGGCATCTACTTTTATATATACACTCTGAGTTGTTAATCACATTTGATATATTGGTTTAAAATATATTATTTGAAGGGTTGGTTTAAAAGAAAAATATCAATATGTGGGTGAGCCTTTTTGAAGGAAAAATATCAGCTTTTTCTTTGTTGATAGAAGTTTCTGACTCTATCTGCACACATTGTACTTGTGTATTTTTACTGTTACTGGATACTACTCATCGATAATATTGTTTCTGACTTCTGACTAAATTAAGGAAATGACTGAGGGAGACTAATTTATTACTCTTATCACCTTAAGATATGATTTGAATATCTAAAGTAGATAGGAGAAATGGTAATTTCGCATGAATTTGTTGGAACAAATAGTTGTAATTCAATCCTAGTGAACACTCTCTGCATTAAGAAACATGTGGATGCAAATAAACCTCATATCTGGGACCTTGAATGTTTGTTCATATTTATATACATACTTACATAGTAGTTTTTTTTAATGTGAAACTTTTGGTCACTGTTAATACTTCTTTCGTTTTCAATATCAAATTTGTATTTCCCCTTGCTGGGATTTTGCAAAGCTGTATCAGAAAAGGGTCTTCATCTTTGGTATCTAGTGGACTTAGTCCACACAAATGACTTCTTGCAATTGCCAATGAACTTTTTCCCAGCAGGAAGCAGTAGGATAAGTCTGCCCTGTCTTTGATCAACAGGTCTGACATACACTCTGAAGACTCACTTGAGAAATATATTCTGAGTGTTTCACGATAACAACAACAGAAGCAGCATAAGGCTTAGTAAGCTGAGGGAGTAGAAAAACTTCAAGGAGAGAGGAGAGAGAGAAAAAATAAAGTAAAACCTAAAACTCTTGAAGATTTGGAGATAAGTAATAATAATTTGTATTCTGGCCTGCCAAAGCATTTATAAACTCTCCCGTGACTTTTTTAGCGTGGCAATTTTTATATCATTAAGGACAGGCAAAACTGGTTAAGTCAGTCACTGCCCATCTGGGTGTTCACCTGAAGTCCAGTCACAACGGTTTTTTTTTGTAATTTCATTGCCAATTAAATATAGAATATGAATATTTTTGTATGGTAAGCATCTACTCTCCCCCTTCTGCAATTCCAGCCAGATAAATGCATGTTTTTTTATACTTTAAAAGTACTTGAGGTGCTTGTGGTGGTCAAGAACAACCTGCTTACATATTCAGCATGGTGAGTTTAGTGAGTAGAAAGGCAGTTCAAGGTTTAACTCTTGCTGGAACCCAGCAGCTGTACCCATCACTTATCCTTGTGACCTGGGAGCACAGGAGGAGTAACTGTGATAATAAGTACTGGTGATCATGCAGATTTCAGTCAATGGTCTGACTTGGCACTGATAGGTGGCCAGGCCTTTTTTTTTCCATTGTGATATAAATGGCCAAACTGAGAGCTGATTTAATAAAATATCCATAACTTTAGGAAAAAATCGTAAGTGTTTCCCTTTTTGGTTGTGAGAGGAAGCACTATCATCACTGTAGTGCAATAAATGCATAGTAATAGTTTTTTAGGTATAAAAGTCAAAATGCTATTAGTGCTGAGAGGCATCGCTTTAGCAACTGGATCTTGTATGCAAGAACCTAATTTTTAATAGTATCATTTGCTTAATGTTATGTATTCACAAAGTTAGTAGTCAATGAAATTTCCCATGCACTGTCTTTTTTGAACAGAAATACTTTTGCCTGTCAGGTGCTATGTTATTAAAGAACATTAGTTAAATTAAAATTGCATCTGGGCTGAGAGTGTTCACAACACTTAATGGACTTTTTGCAGTTTGCTTCCAAGTACTTGTCTACTAACAAGATTACAGGCATATTAAGATGAGTGTATTTGGGGGCAGGAAATTTTGTGCTTATAAAATAAAGCCACTTTCAGCTGCATGTCTTTTGAGCCATAAATTTATCACAGAGACAGTGAAGCAAGGTAAGCATCTCTCCTGCCATTGCTGCTGTAGTCCAGCAAGGCACTGAGCTGTAGCAAAGGGGAAGTAAGATGGGGGACTGTCCCACATACTCTGAAGTACGAGGCTTAAATAGCAGTGAGGTCTGAGCCTGTCCTGCAAGAAGGGTGGTGTGTCCTCAGTGGCAGGCTGGTGACAGTAGCTGTAAACATCTGGAGGTAGAAATGTGGAGAATCACTCTCAGGAGAAATCAACTCCCCTCCTTCCCACCCCATCTTTATGCCACAGTATTTTCTTGCAGTTCTTCTGCAGTAACCTACATTTAGTGAGAGCTTTGTTACACATTTATGGTCTTGTGCAATTTAATAACTCCTCCAGACAGCAGAGTAACTTTTCACAATACAAGCATATTATTTCCAAAAATTGTCAGAGTCTCAGGAGACTTCATCAGTATTTATAAAATGTCTTTAGATGTTTCTATGAGAGGTGTTTTATACTGTGATAGGTGTTTCATCTGTGATAAGTGTTGTGGAACAGACCCTCCTCCCTCTATCCTATACACAAAACAAACATCTCTGCAGTGGTAATGTGAAATTTCTATAGCACCAAGACAATTTTTTTTTCAGCAAGGGGTCATGACATGTATTTTATGGGATTCTGTATTCAAGTCTCGATGTGGTAGCATGGCAGAGCTAATCACACCCATACAACACTCTGAACCGGTCCCAAATGAGAAATACCCAATTGACTCCAGGTCATACTTGACTCCAGGTTGTTTTGTCCCACTCTAGTCTCATCCTAAATTGAGCTTCTTTCTGTTGTCTCCAGTACACGGTACCAGCAGAGAGAAGACACAAAAGGAGCAGTTTGAATTGCTCCTTGCTCATGAGACCGCCTCAGTGTTCCTTACCTTCACATTGTTCAGCTGAACATCTGGCTGGTTTTGGGTGGTTTCTCTTCTAATTGCTGTGCCAGCCTTTGCCATGCCACATATTCCTTGCTTCATATGAGCAGCAACCAGATTCATTATCTTGTTTGTTCCAGTTGTCTTGTTCTGGATGGGTCACTGAATTGTTTTCTAGCCTGCATCTCCTGTTACCTGCATTGAATGGAAACAAGGTGTTTTTGTTCAAAAAAATACTACTGTACTATGAAGTACAGAGAACTGGCACCTATAGCTGTTTATGATTTGCATCTTTCAAAGAGAAAGAATTGAGATTGCACTTTTCAGCTTCAATATGGAAATAAATAAACCCTTTCTAAAAGCGTCATATTAGGTTAAAATCAATGGGAACAGCACAGAGGGAGGTTACAAGAGTACAAGTGATCCAAATCCAAATTAGAAATCGTACTCTGAACTTTCAGAAGTCAAAAGATGGAAAGAAATACTTTTAGTTCTGCATATTTGATCACAAACTAGTGTAACAATAATATTGCAAAACACAAGTAACACTCTTCCCCTAATTGTCAAAACATCCTTTTATAGTGGGATTTCTCCAATTTGTACTTATTCCTACAGAATATGTCTCATTTTTATTGTTTTCTTTCCTTCTTTCAAATATACAGATTTTAATATGCTACTGGCCAAGTTAGTACTCCCTAAAGATGTTAGAATTTTTGAATAATAATATCAGAAAGAAGTCTTGCTTTTATTAAGGACCAGAGGGACATAGAAATTATGTTTCCATCTTTTATAACTGGAAGACTAGACCTTATCTTGATAAATTCTGCAGAGATTAACCCCATGTACAGAAGGTAATTAATAGATTTTTAAAATTACCAACCTTGATTTTTTTTTTTGAAAGGAGTGTGTGCATTACATCTCTAACTCGTGTCTGTATGACACTATTTGCTTAGTTTTCAGAATTCAGTGAACTGCAGCCATCTAAAAAATAATAGCAAAGAGAAACAGATATTTCCTAACTGCAAGAAATCTGAAAATCCTTCTGTTTGGGGCAGATTAACCTTTACATTGGTCCAAACAGGACTACCAGTGGGAGAGCTGAATTGCTGGAAATGCATGATTGATATACGCATGTGCAGCATCATCACCAAAGAAACCTTAGGCAGCCAGGTCACCCCTGCCTATATTGGTTCCAGGAAATAGAAGCAGTACTGTTATTAACAGGTACTGTAAATCAGTATCAAAATGAAAAATCTTGAACAATTAGAAAGTAATAATATTGTACTGTTGAGAAAAAATACTAAGACTCAGCAATAAATTTACTTGAGTGGAAGATCCATATGTCCTCCAATAAAATTAAAAGACTCATTAGCCTTCATTTCACTTAAAGATTTATAACTCATTACCATGAGATTAAGACTGAACCATAAATTCTGGAGGAAATTTAGAGACTAGCCAGCAGGAATTTCTTTTCTTGTGTGTGTGCATACAGATTGGATTATAAAGCTGGCCTCACAACATTATTTTTATACTTGGTGGTAATGTTTATATTTTCTAATTTTGGCTTGTTTTGAGAATTTACTAATTTTTTTTCCCTAAATTACACTTTAGAGTAATTTTTCTGATTTAAAGAAAAATTACTTCTTGTCTTAAATAACGAATCATACTTATGGCTTGCAACATTTACTAGGAGGGAAGTTCAGATCCATGTTTTCACTTTGGAGTTTTTGGGAGTTTTTGGGACTGGAGGGCATACTTGGAGAGATTTGGTAACAAGACAAATCTATACAATGTGTCATCTTCCGCAGTATCATGTCTCTAATGGTCAGCTGTAGCAGCTGCTGGAGACAGGACAAGCATACTGTGAGCTTTCTTTTCACTAATTATCCCAAATTTCAATAGTCAAAATTTAGGGGGCTTTCTTTCATACTTTCAAGGTGACAAAACAATTGCTAAGGGTCAGAAGGGAACACATCTTGAAAACTTGAAAGAAAATAGAATTTCCCCTAGGCAACATCAACTGCTTTGTAATATTTCTAACTTTTCAACATCTGGGAATAAACAGTCCTGGAGACTAGAGTTGTGCTAGCATTAATGTGTTGTTGCAATATCTAACGCCTTGAAAAATAGTTTATTGTTTCTTTAATTCTTTTCAAAAAAAGATGAATTGACAATATGTGTTATGTCTCAGAAAAATTAGAATGACATATGTTTTTTAATTTTACTGCGGTATTCTCAGGGCTGTAAGTTTGTCTGCATATGCTATTTTCAGTTGATAAATTATGTTTTCGCTGTCATATTATATACAGACCTATATATAGTGGCTTTTTGGTGACTTTTTATAGTGACTATAGTGACTTTTCCTCCTCATATGTAAATAATTTCTTCCATACAAATGTAAATTTTAACATATTTTTCAAAATCAGGCAGAGCATGCATTAACCAGGAAGTCAATGCACAAAGGCAGTCAGCTTTTTCTTTCTTTTTCTTTGATTTCCAGCCAGCTTTATATGTGTTCAAAACTCAAGGCAAGTGGTTAAAAACAGCCACTGAGGTCAACAGGTAATTATTGGTAGCAGGCAAGGTAAACTTCTCTATTTTGAAGGGAATATTTTCATATAAAGACATCAAGATGGCCTCCAGCTTGCTTTGGGAGCAGGTTTTTACTCGACAGCAGATAAGTACTCTTGAAGAATCTGCATTTCACAGAGCTGTTTCACCTTTCTTCAACAGTGTTGTCATGATATTTCATGGATTTGAAAGAAGGCTGAGTGGTTGTTCACCTCTGCTTGCCCTCTGCATACCCTGGCCTCTGGGTGCTTGGGAGGGAGAGCTGTGCTAAATTATCCCTCTTCCATGAAGCAATTGTTGTGCTTTTCCTATTCCTAACTTGCTTTTTGGGCCACGTTCAGGTATGACCCCAGTACCAGGAGGGAACATCCTCCTGCTCCTCTCCTGTTAAAGCCATCTTGCTCGTTATTTTTGAGAATGCCACCAAAGTTTTTTACCTATCCCTGCTGGTGTCTGCAATAACTTGTGCTTGTATCAGCAGTAGTGTGACCAGCAGGACTGGATCAGTGATCCACCACCCCTGCTCAGCACTAGTGAGGCTGCACCTCAAATTCTGAGTTCAGTTTTGGGTCCCTCATGGCAAGAAGGACATTGACACGGTGGAGTGAGTCCAGGGAAGGGCTGATGAAGCTGATCAAGAGTCTGGAGCACAAATCCTATGAGGAACAGCTGAGGGAGCTTGGGATATTTAGCCTGGACAAGAGGACACTCAGGGGAGACCTTTTCACTTCCCACAACTACGAGGCAGGAAGGGGGAACGTGTCTCCCAACTAACAGGCAAAAGGATGAAGGGAAATGGCCACAGCTTGTAGCAGGTGAGGTTTAGATTGAATGTTAGGAAAAGTTCTTCATGGAAAGGGTTGTCAAGCATTGGAACACGCTGTCCAGGGGAGTGGGGGGTCACCATTTCTGGAGATATTAAAAGATGTGTGGATGCTGCAATGGGGGACATGGTTTAGTTGTGAACTTGGCAGTGCTATGTTAACAGTTGGACTTGATGACTGTAAAGGTCTTTTACAACCTAAAAACGCCTGTGGCTCTCTCATTCTATGATACTCTATAATTTTTATTTGTATTTTCATTATGCACCACTGACCTAAATAGTCATATAGTTACTATTTACATTTTCTTAATGGAGTCTCCTTTTACAAGTTGCAGGAAAATTACAAAGGTTTTTCATCCTGACAGAAGCTCTTGAAGTGCAAGTTCATAGCCTTTACCTGAAGATCACCCTTCTCCTTCAGATTTATTGTGTTGAGAAGTCTAAACCGAAGTCTAAGTTTTCAATGCATATACAAAGGATTTTGTATATGAGTAATTTTAATATTAGTATTTGACAAGTAAGGATACAAATCCCAATTTATAACATAAATTTTATCCTTTATAAATTTAATTTAAAAATGCCATTTAGTTTCTGAAAATCAGATATAGTGATGGTCAGTGTAGAAAGGTAAAGACAGACGTGTAATAAGTAGCGTTGTGTAAGAGGATGAAAAGAATATTTACATAATATGGATGGAAAAAAAACCAAAACAAAACAGGGTTACCATATACAAAATCAAAAGATTCCTCTGAGTGGAGTATTTGGCAGTTTGTTCTTTTCAGTGGCATGCTTACCTAAATCTTCCCTTGTAAATACTTAGAAAATAATTGGTATGAAAGCTGTCATAATTTTCCTACAAATGCATGCTGCTGATTATTCCAATATATTTTAATTTATTGCAGTGCTAAAAGAGTGTAGCTGGACTGTATTCTTGCTACATTGCTAAAGCAAAAGCTGAAGTAAATGCAAGGAAAATAAAATATATTAGTTATTAGATATCTATCACTTTTATAACCTAATTGCACTTTTAATAGTTTTAATGTGTTGGCGTAGAAAAATGGTAATGAAAATGCTTGAGTTAATTTTAAATTGAGAAGACCCTACTAGAAGAAAATTTAGAGTGTGACAGTCAGACTTTGTATATGGGGAGAAAGTTTGGTGGGAAATGACAGGATCAGCTGGCATTTCACTAATAAGTGAGAATCCAGATAGAACAGCTATCTGCTGTTGTGTTCAGAAATGCTGTGGAGCAGAGAGGGAAAGAAAAGGAACACCTAACCCAAAATTAGTAAAATAATTTTCCTACAAGAAATTGAAGCAGTTTCTGGACATCTACCATTGCGTTCACAAAATGCAACTCATCAGCTTAACCTGAGTGTAAGAGTTTTTGCAGAGTACAAAGCAATTAAATTTCTAGGAAATGGTTAATTTTCAATAATTAAATTTCGCTGTTCTGAATGGATTTATGGCTGAAGTTGGTCTCTTATCTCTAGTAGAGCATTTTGTTTTGGTGGATGAATGAAAAATTGTATGGGTAGTCATGCACAGGCAGACAATACTGAGGTTGTAAAGAACCCCCAGGATCAAGTGCAGATCCGTAGCATTTTAACAAAGCCTTTTTATCCCTGCCACACCCTTCAAACCAGTAGGCTGTATGGCAGCAGTAATGAATACAGATTTTGGGTTCCTTGTATTGCTGGGAAAGTTTCCCAGGTTTTAGTCCACGTTTACATGCCCAGAACTCTAGAACACAGTGTAGGCAATGCATCTTGTACAGGCCACATGTTAATCTTACCTGAGTTATAAAATTGGTGTGGGGCAGAACCAAGTGCTTTGTGTCTGTGCTGCAATGAAGCATGCAAAGGTCTGTCATTTGGCTACCTATTGAAAATACCCTGGAGCTGCAATATTAGTGATAGAATAAGATAGAATCATAGAATCGTCATAGAACAGTTTGGGTTGGAAGGGACCTTACCAATCATCTCATGGCAACCTCCCTGCCATGGGCAGGAAACCTTCCACTAGACCAGGTTTCTCAAAACCTTGTCCACCCTGGCCTTAAACACTTCCAGGGATGGGGCATCCACAGCTTCTCTGGACAATCTGTTCCAGTGCCTCACTACACAAAGGAATTCTTCCTTCTATCTAATCTTAACTTGCCCTTCTTTTGTTCAAAGCCGTTCCCCCTTGTCCAATCACTACAAGCCCTTGTAAAAAGTGCCCCTCCAGCTCC
Source organism: Peucedramus taeniatus (assembly GCA_013400575.1). Classification (NCBI taxonomy): domain Eukaryota; kingdom Metazoa; phylum Chordata; class Aves; order Passeriformes; family Fringillidae; genus Peucedramus; species Peucedramus taeniatus. The sequence goes on from WBNO01030058.1 coordinate 37,524, forward strand.
TTGTAGGCTCCCTTTAGTACCCTTTAGGTACAGGACTGCTGCTGAAATGTCTCCCAGAGCCTTCTCAAGGCTGAACAACCTCAATCATCTCACACTGTCTTCATAGCAGAGGTATTCCAGCCCTCTGATCATCTTCATGGCCCTCCTCTGGACTTGCTCTGACAGGTTCATGTGCTTTTTATGTTGTGTCCCCCAGAGCTGAGTGCAGGACTCCACTTAGGGTCTCACAAGGCAGAATCACCTCCCTGAACTTTTGCTGCTCTTTGGATGGATACCCTTGGCTTCCTGGCTGCAAGTACACATTGCCAGCTTGTGTTGAGCTTCTTGTCAACCAAGACCCTCAGGTCCTTCTTATCAGGGCTGCATCAAGTAGTGTTAGCTGTGGGGTGCCCTGCTTTCCACTGATGTTTTTTTCCAGCTGATTTTAGGTGTAGGGCTGAAGGAAGTGTGTGACAGCTCTACCATAGATAAGTTTGAGTTGTCATCAAATCACACCTGGAGTTAATTCATTTACCCTTCCAGGGAAGTCCATTCATTTTTGTCTGGACTTGACTTTGCAACTCTGCTTCTCTTGCAAAAGTACCTGCATAGAGACAAACTTATTCTCAGGTTTGGGCAAGTTGCACCGAGCCTGTAACACAGGCATTACCATACCATGAAGTACACTAAAATGGAGTAAGGTGTAATTCCTCATGCAGCTTAAGTGGATCTAAATCACACTGCTGCAAAGGGCAGTGTGTTGACATGGCCACCCCACCTGCCAGCATCCCCTGATATGGGCACACAACTTGTGCTTGCTTAAACAAAAACCAGTGTGGCCCAGTAAGGCCACCTCACCCACACAGCTGAAAACACCCAGCCAGAATAGGGATGGATCTTAGTTCCTGGTGGCTGTGCTGCTGCACAGATACATCTGCACCAGGTCTTCTTGGCAGCTGATCCTGGTTAGATGTGCCACAAGGTGGCTGCGTTAACTGTGTCTTCAAGATTTGGGCATTTGAGTTGCCTTGAAACAGATGTAAATTCAGCCTTATCAACTCTCTTTTGTAGACAATCCTTCCAGCTTGATACAGCACCTATTTTTTTTTTATTTTATTTTTTGTGAGTGGGGAGAACAATGTATGCTTTATTTTTGTAAGTTTACATCTCAAAAGGCTTTTGGATCCTGGAGGAAAAATAAGTATTAAATCCACAAAAATCTTATTGATTATAAAACTGAGGATTCAAGGAAGGTGGAAATTGATGTGAGAATTGGCTGTTATTCCAATAAGAGTTATTACAACCTACAGATTTTTATTGGGTAAGAAGTCAAATCCTTGTTAATATTAATGTTATTTGCAAAGAGTAATGCCCTAATTCCCTTGGGTTTCCAGCTTCATTAAGTGTACATGATCTTTAAACTGGCAGGCAGGAGGGGTGAATACAAGCTCTAGTGATTATCACTTGCTTGGTGGACTCACCTTATTGCTCTTTCTTTCAAATCTCAGGCTCTGTTTCTTTCATGATGTTTAATATTTTAAAAAGCATCAGTTGCTACAATATGTAAAGGGAGCTGACAGGAATAAACTGGAAATGCTATCCTTTTCTTTTTGTGACCCCATGGGTGTTTGCTGGTATGGAGATTCAAGCTCTTTCTTAGAATGAGGAATAAAGCTGTGTAGAATAACACCACCTGGGAGTGTCTGTTTTGTTTAGGATTGCTGCAGGCTGATGTTTTCACCTACTGTGTGCCTAATAATTGCATTAAACAAAATTGTATTCCTTTCCTTCCCCTATAACTATTGTTTTCTTCTTTGCCAAGCCTGTGTTCTTAATGTTTTGTTTGTTAATTTGATATTTGCATCAAAAGTTTCAGGATTTCTGGTACAGATGAACACAATACATGGTAATAGATTTTTCCTGATTGCTTTCATATGACACATAATATGTACTTAAATTTTGTTCACATGGATAGGATGACAGGTTAGTAAAGTTTTGGTCCAATCATTCTTTTTTTGACAAGTTGAAAATTTGAAAAGGGGAATTTTCCTGATTTGTAAGTACTGTACATGATGAACACATGTTAAGCCATAATAAATTAGAGAAATATCACATGAAAAAAGAACAAATGAAGAAAGATAAAACTCTTCATGAACATCATTCCCTAAGATTTTTTTTCCCATTCCAGTGTTTTTCATCATGTCAAATGGGGTAAACTTCTTGATTTAGTAATCTGTGAGGTTGCCAAAATAGGAAATCAATTAAAAATAAGATGTTGAACAAACGTTTTTGGGGGGCAGAAATTTAAAAAGTTTTTAAAGGAGAAAATTACTAATTTTTAATTCTATTTTATTTTCATTTTAGATGGAGATTTTGAGAAAGGGTTCAAATCATGCTCCTCCTCCAGAGTATCTCTGTAACTTATGGGGATTGCATAGTGCAGATATTACACCTCCATAGGAAGGTCCAATTGCAAGGAACTTTGAGCTCTCAGGTGTCACCTCTCAGTTCCTTCAGTAGGAGAATGAATGTCCTAAGAAAGGAACAAATTTTAGTTCCCAAATAATATTTTCATATTTGACCAAGCTGAGAAAGTTTTTGGGTTTTGTATTCATTTATTGAATAATAATGCTTAAAGTCTTAATTTTGATTGAAACATGAAGTAAAGTTGTTAAAATAGACATTCTCTAGAGAAAAAAAAATTATCCTGATATAAACATTTTGACAGGTTGGGAGGATATTAATATTTTAGTGAATTGAGGTTTAGTATGATGCTATACTTATCAAATCTGTTCCAAATAACTCAGAAGGTATAGTCTTGTAAAATATGCACCTCTTACTTTTTCTAGAACTGGTTTTATTATTTGTGTGTCAGTTTAATTATTTCTGCAATGAACACAAAGTGGATGAAGAAATGTATCTTGCTTTTTCACCCATTTTTCAATACCTGGAATTTGGATAAGACAATCCTCATCATTTACTACATTCCAATAATACTGAATATTTATTTTAAATGTTCTGGAATGGAAAAAAACAAGCTTATTTTTGTTTTACTAAAACATACTAGTTCAGTAAGAATGAGTGAATAGCTGTTATTTCTCTTAAAACCGCAAACTTTATCAAACTTTCATTCACTAGTTGTTTCTTGTCTTCTTGTGGTCAATTTATGAGAAAAGATGTCCCACAGTAGTTTTATAATTTTAATTCTGGTGAAAGAATTATTGCCTTAGCTTAAGACAGAAAAGAAACTATTGCAGTGACTAACAACTTCTCAAGGGCAGAATTTCAGGTAGCAGGGCACCTAAGTGATTCTGTTTTGCATTACTGGACACTTGAATAGGTATAAAAAATTGCATTTTTAAATTTGTGGCCTAAAGAGATTCTTCAGTCACAGCACTGTGAAGTTAAATTCACTGAGAAATTAAATTCACTGATGTATTTTCAGATTTTTCAGAAAGAGGATTTAGAGGCTTAATGTCTCATTACTGAACTTCTGTGCTTCTAGCTAACACTGGTGAAGTTGTACATGTGAATAAATAAGTGAAGCAAATGAGTATTTTGAAGTGGCTCTCTTCTCTGCATAAAATGCCTTGTTCAGACATATATGGCATGCTGTTGCAGTGCTTGGGGTCCTTTCATCTGTGTGTTCAGCCAGGAAAAGACGAGCAAACCTGTAATGGGAAAATCGCATACAAGAATGGAAGTTTGTGAGGTGCAAATAAGATTAATTGTTGAAAGATAGGTAGTTAGAGGAAGGGTCCTGATGAAGAAATGAAGCAAACATCACTGTGAGACTAAAAGTAAGCAAATAATCATCAGGAGCAGAGGGGTCTCTTGGATTTGCAGCACTGTGAAAAGCTGTGCCCAAGCAAGAGGAGGGTAAAGGCTTTTTCTAGCACTCTGTGTTGATATGAACTTTGATACCTAGAAGGGGCTTTTTTTTCCTTAGGTTTTACAAAATTCCCAGATCATCCAAACCACACAGGTATAATCAACTTCTGTGATGGACAATGAAGCAGGCTACTTAGGGTGCTGGCATTTCTCACACCTACATTGAATCCCTTTCTCAGTGCTCGAGGATTACTGAGAGACAGAAGTGCATGTTATTCCACCAAAATAACACCACATTTTCTTGAGCCCCAGGCCAAAGTGAATTGAAATCTGTGCTGGAACAGCTGTTTTGCACTTTGTGTGAAACAGTTCTACCAATAATAATGATATGGAAAGCACTATCCTTCAGGAGCAGGGGTCAGACCTGGTCTGTGACCCTTCTGTTCCTACCAAGTGTGACCAAGAGGTTGTTGAAAATTCAGTCTGAGTGACATCTCTTAAAAGTGTATTTTGTATCCTCTTACTTAGGGACTAGGTTTTGGGTTAGATGCTTCCTTCTTGCTGTTAGTCAATAAAACATTAAAATTTTTAGCTCAATATTTCAACTTATCTAAACCTGAAATTATTCTTATAGCACTTAATTTAAGAGTTGAATTCTCAACACAAAGTAGTAATAATAATAATAATAATAATAATAATAATAATAATAATAAAAAACATAAAAGCCAAGAATTGCTTAGTGTAGTAGTGTCTAGGAATGCACAAATCCAGTAATTCTGATATTGTGTCTGTGTGTGCTCATGTAGCCCTTAGATTTCTTTCTGTACCCATCTAAATAAGAGAAGCCAGCAGATCTTCAGGGCATTACCTGGTAGCAGGACTTGGAACAGAGCTATTCTGGTCATGGAGGTTCCTCTGAGTGCTTCACCCACTGCTCTTCTAAGGTCTGCATACCTCAGCAAGGCTGACCCAAGGCTTGCCCTTGCATTAATGTACATTGTCTGAGTGTTTTTATAGTGACCACGGTGCACTCAGAGACTGGGCACACATTTGCAAGGTGGAGTTCTTTGGCTACTTCTTGCCAAACAAAATGTTGTCCTGAACAGAATAAGTTTAACATCATAAAAGTTCAGCTACAGCCATGTACATGAGTCACCTCTAAGAAGGTTTCTTATTGTCTAGAAGAGGAAAATGACTGTATTTGAGGAAGGAACTCAGATGGGATTGATTCATCTGACCTGACATGCAGGCAGGTGTTTACAAAGCACATGGTTGATCAGAGTATTACTCAGCTGTGAAAAAATATGTACTCCATATTTTTTCCATTTATTTGTAAATTCTCACTAAAAAAATTATTTATTTTTGAATTAATGTGTGCCATGCTTTGTTTGTTTGAAACACTTTTTTTGTTTTACAGATCACACTCTTCTACAAACTATTTTGCTCAAATCAATATCTGCTACATTTATTCTCCAGGGTGTGAAGTGATCCTATGACATCCTCCTATCTTGAAAGAGCTGCTGACATTCATGTCTGTTTAGAATACTGAGTATTTTTCAGCATTGAACTCTGATTACCCTTTTACTCTCTTTGATCTCTGCATCTGTCTGCTTGAGGAATCTCTAATTTCTGAACAGTATTCTTTTCAGCTTGTGTGCTGTTGTAGTGAAAGTTTAAAATCGCATTGAGTCCCTTTCACAGCAGTCAGTAGTGTTGCCTACACTGTTCCTTTGCATTAACTCCCTTTCTCCAAAGGACAATTGAGGAATAAATTGTCCACTATTCCCTTTTTTGCCATACAGGTGTTTATTGATTGCAGTGAAGATAGATATATGCAAAGTAACATGCAACATTTGTTCTAACAGAGCATTCAGATTAAATTTATGCTAGTTGAAATGATCTTTGAATTCAGATACAGTCTGGGAATATAAGGAAAGAAAGGGTTTACTTGAAATATAATTATTTGTCTTGAGTACAGACTTTCCAAGTCCTGTGCTTAGTCTTTAAGGCTACATATATATATTAAAAGTATATTAGAGAATTAAGTAATAAACTGATGCATGGAGTCTCTCTTTTATTTTAAAATAAAACCTCAAGGCCCTTAGATTTTGAGCAAAACTCCCGATCTGCCTTTCCCAAAGTGAGCCTTGTGTGTGAAGTCTTGTAGTATATCATTTTCAGGTAGGAAAAACACTATTTAAGGGATTTGCTAAAGGGCTAGACAAGGAAAATGTGACACACTGGTGAATAGGGTGGGTGATTTAGTAACAGGAGCCATGCATAAGGCTGATAGACTCAATGTCTTCTTTGCCTTAGTCTTCACCAGAAAAGCCTTTCAGGCCTTGAGCTCAGTGAAAGCTTTGGAGGAAGAGGACAATGCCCAGCACAGGATGAGGACAGGACCAGATTGGCTGCATTCAAGGCTCCTCAGAGACCTGACTGATATATTTGCAAGGCCACTTCCTATAATCTTTCAAAGTCAGTGAAACCAGGGTAGGTTCCCAATGAATGGAAAAAGCAAATGTTGCACTCGTCACTGTAAAGGCAAAAAGGACAATCTGGGGAACTACAGAGTTTCAGCCTCACTGTGACCCCTGTGGGTGTTCCAGAAAAGTTCTTCTTAGAGCACATTTCTGGGCACATATAGAAGGTAACTGGGAGCCACCAGCATTAATTTGCCAAGAACAAAACTTGTCTGACAAACCCGTCTTTTTTGGATAAATTTATTGGAATACTGGACTAGGGATGAACAGTGAAAGGCATTTACAACTTAAGCAAAGCTTTTGGCACCATCTGCCGCTGTACTCTTCAGTCCTGGTTAGGACATTCCAGACTTGATAATGGACTATCAGATGGGTGAAAAGAAGGGATGGTCAGGCTAAAGTTCAGTGGTTGTGCTCTACCTGGAGGTCAGCTACAAGTGCACTACTGCAGGGGTCTGTCCTGGGTCCTGCCCTGTTCTATAACTTTGTCAATGTCCAGCCAACTTGGAGAAGGAGATGGAAGGCAGCATCAACAAACTGAGGTCCTCAATATCTTTGAGGATAGGGCTGCCATCCAGAAGGGTGTAGGTAAACAAGAGGATTAATGAACTCCAACAAGGACTGATGTGAAGGCCTGCAGTGTGGGTGGTCAAATTGGTCAGTGCTGTGGCAGGCTGAAGAAGGGGGCTTATTCAGCCTGGAGAAGAGATGGCTTCAGAGGACCTAACCACAGGAACATGGTGCCTACAGGGAGGGAACTGAGGAGTCTGAGCCGGTCTCCGAGGCAGTGGCCACAGACAGAAAAATGGGAAAAGTGACATTCTTTCACAGGATTGTATCCTATGTCCTTCTCAGGAGGACACTTGGGCAGTGGGACAGGACATGCCCATAGAGATTGTGCAGCATCATTCTTGCAGGGTTTCAAGATGTAATATGGTAAAGCCCTGAGCAACCTGGTTGTGCCTCAGAGTTGACTCTCATATGAGCTGGAGATTGGACTATAAGCCTTTCGATGTCTCTTCCAACCCGAGTTATTCTGTGAATGAACAGAAATAAAATTATATTTAGCTTTCACAGAATGTGAGGTAATATATTGATTTTAGTGTGTTCAGACAAGATTTTTAAATTGGGAAGTAAGGGATTGAGCTGTCTTAATCTGTAAAGTGTGCTCTTTCCAGAGTTTCAGCATCAGTATTAATAAGTACTGGGTATGCAGAGGCAAAATAGATGAAAAGAGAGAGATTTATCTTCTAAATTGTTGGTGTCTTCATTTCAATCATAAGAAAGTATTTTACTTAAGAGCTGGAGCCCATACATTTCAATTTCTTGGAGATAAACTGTTTCCAGTGTGATTATTTACTGGATGTATTCCATTGAGTATAGTGTTTAATGTTTCTCTGACTGATTGTTCTGACAGAAATTCCTTATGTACTCATATAAAAATAAAAAAGGAGGCAGGGAGCTTGAGTTAGAAGCCTTCCAAACAACAAAATCATAAATCCACTACTGGGTTGCTTTTCTTCCTTAAGCCTGACATCACTTCATTCTGAGTGAATTTATATCTTTTGAAGGGTGAAGAAAAAAATTTGCAACTGTGTTTTGCAAATACAAGAATCTGTGAACTAGAATAAATTGCCAGCTATTGGCTTGATTCTGAAACTTGAATTCAAGCACATGGCTTGTTAGTCATACAAGTATTCCTCAAGTAAGTCAGCACCCTATTCTCAGGTGTTAGGTTTAGCTATGATGGAATGAACAATTAAAGATATTTCGAGTTGATTTGAATATTGAATATTGAATATTGAATATTGATTTGAATATTTGAATAGGCTAGCTCTTTGAGTGTTTTGAAAACACAGACTGTTTTTTTTTGTAAAGGAAAGGTACATGCTACCAACATATGTGGCAATTACATGGGGCATATAAGGTATCATGATGAACATTCCACTTCTCCCTACTCTCCATTAAAATAGACAAAATTTTAAAAGACCAAGGGCCTAATCTGGTGTATTTGTTACTGCCTTAGATCTGCCCACAGCTGTCCCTTGAGGCATGCAGAAAGATTTGATAAGCAAACGTTGGCAGATGGCTAATGCTGGAAGGGAAGGTTTTCCTACAAACATTGCAAAGTACAGGAATGCTGAGGCGTAGCAGCATTCTACAGGCGTAGGGCCCTCTGTGCTTCGAAGGACGGGCTCACGTATTTCATCTCCTGGAGTGGGGTCAGAGGCTCAATCAGCTTTCCAAGTACCCTTGGCACAGCTGACATTAGCATGCACGTTTGTGGTCTTGACTGATTTAAAATATGAATACACTGTAGGGAATTAAGGTGCCTCTAATGTGCCTCAACATCCTACAGGTAAGCGAGGGTATGGGTAGGGAGAAAGAAGGCATAAAAAGGAAAGGAAACTCTGGAAAAGCTTTTAGCCTTGAGTTGACACTGTGCTGGGCACACCATGAAGTGAGGACAAGAGCTTGTAAGTGCCAGCTGGTGGATGTTGAGAGAGCAGCATGTTCTACTTCCTCTGTCCCCATCCCTGCCCTTGTATACAGCTGATGCAGCCAAGCAAGAGTCTGTTGAGTACAAGAAATGGTCTTTAATGCCTTAGGTGTTGTGAATGTATCATTAAAATAAGCTTTTTGCGGTACTGAGGCAGCCTCAAGAGAGGAATATCACATCTTGTGACATAGCTGTTCTCGGAAAAGCACTTAAATCTCCTATACAGATGAATAGGGAGAAAATAAATTCAGGTCATTATTGTGTATTTGTAATTACTTCTTTTAGAAATTGTGTTTGGGGATGAATAAACTAAAAAGAATGGGATTAGATATGTATAATAGCTATATATTACTAGTTTGCCCTGTCCTACAATACAATTTCTACTAGATTTTGGACATTTGTGAAGAAATGAGCCTGATTTTAAAATGTAAGAATTGAATCTTTAGTTGTAACTTCAGAGTATGAGCCATCAAGTCTAGAAGTGAAAGCAACTAGTGCATCCATCTATGCTTTACATCCCCAAGGTCTTGCATCATGTTCAGCATGGATTTTGACAAAGTGGAGGGAATGTAAGGATTCCTACAAATATTCAGGTCTGTGGTTCTTGGGGGAACTCTACCCAACCTGTGGTATAAGATTGTGGTCTGAGGTAATGTTAGCATCCCTTCCTCATTTGCAGACTTCTACCTTAATTTGCTCCTTTCACCTCAAAGTAGCTTAACATTAAATTCTCAACTACAGAATTACTACAGACAATATCATACAAATCTTAGATAGCTGAATGCACTCAGTGATCTTGGAGAGCTCGTCCAACCTTAATGATTCTATGATTCTATTATTCTAAGTTTTACATCCTTTACTGAGCATGAGAAGTGAAAGCATGAAAACTGAGCTGTTGTATACCAGTTGTTGGCAAATACTTTTTTGTATAATAGATTTTCTAACCTTGAGATGTTGGAAATGAAGTAAAAGACCAAAGCAAAGCAATAACTTTGGATGGTTGTGTTACTGGAAAGCATCCCATAATTGCTTCCCAAAACACTTAATCATTAAATTCTTTGTTTCTCAGACTTTACATAAGCAACAGATGATAGGTCTACTGGAAAAAGAAACCTCAGTAAATTGCAGAGGAGTTTTATTGTTGTAACCTATGGAACATCTCTTCCCTTACTGTTCATCAGGATGACCTTCTTAAAAAGTCTAAAATTTGTTTTCTACAAGGTATGAAAATGATTAACTTAGACATTTATAGGACACAAGTGTTTTCATAACCTTCGAACAGCAGCACATTTGTACCTGTAAATAGATGTTTTCTGAAGATATCGTGTTGCAAGGAAATTTTTCTTGTTGGTTGTGAATCACACCTGAAGTGAGTGAGTAATCATTGATAATTTGACAGGCAAGCATCATTAAGTTACAGAAAAATGTGTCTAAATTTACTGCAATATTAAAATGCTTGTAAAACCAAATTCAAAGCATATTCCCCTAAACGCTAAAACAAATTTTCTGCTACACTTGCAAAAGCAATGAACCTCTTTATTCACATGAGAACCCTTTTTCTCATAATATGAAGTAAAATCCAAAATTAGTAGTCTATTAGGACCCCGTGCCATGTTTCAAATTTTAGCAGTTATTCCTGTAGCCTTTCCTTAAAGGAATAAAAATAGGATAAAAATAGCACCTTAGAACATTATTTTTCACTGTTTGACTTTTGAAGGCAAAGGAAAATATACTGTAAGAGTACCTACAGAGCTACCAATTAGTGCCTGGTAAAGCACTGCATAGTGGAAATTACTTGCAGGATGAGGGAGCCAAATACTGGTACAGATCATATTGACAAATAATGTACCTCAGCAACTTCCTGTGGTGTTTAATCTTAGCTGTTTCAAAATGTTTTCCATAACTGTATGAATAAACCACTTATTACATGCAGTAAAGGGTATTCCATTATTTTCTTCTCTGCATTTTTTATGGTGGATCATGTAGCACACCTCACCTCTAGAAGAGAAGAAATGGAAAGCCAGCAATGCACACCGATCACTCTTCCCTAAGAGGTGGAAGGGTACGATTAAGTGGTACAAGTTTAAACAACATTGTAAGTCTCTTACAGAAACAGGAGTGGACACAGGAGTGGACCAGTGAGATTTCTGTACCTCCATAGAGAAGATGCTTCTGTATTTCAAAGGGAGCCTCAGCTGAGGCCACAGAGCCCCATAGACATCTGCTAAGATCTTTAAGAGTATTCACAGGCATCAGAAGTATTTCAGGTAGAATCTTTCTACACAAGGCAGTCAGACACTTGCAAAAGATTATTTAAATGAAAATTACAGAGTTATAGAAACAGGAAATGGCTTGGGTTGGAAGGGACCTTAAAGATCATCTAGTTCAAACCCCCGTGCCAAGGACAAGGACACCTTTTGCTAGACCAAGTTAGTCAGAGCCCCATCCAGCCTGGCCTTGAACACTGCCAGGGATGGGGCATCCACAACCTCTCTTGGAAACCTTTTTCAGTGCCTCACCACCTTCACAGTAAAGAATTTCCTCCTAATATCCTAATCCAAACCTACTCTTAGTCTGAATCCATTCCCCTCTGCCATCTCACTACATATTATTGAAAATAGCCTCTTCCCATCTTTCTTGTAGGTGGTGCATTGCAAGCTACACTTCAATTTATTATTTTATGATTTTTATATTTTTAGGAGATACCAAGTAAGGATTTCTTTTATTTTCTTTGTTTTTGCAGTGGAAGGTGCTATTTTTAGTTGTTTACAAGTTTAGCAGGTTTAAACATAGAAGTGAAACTATCAGTGCTGACTGCTTGCCTTAGAATATCTGGTTTGCATAGTGATTTTTTTTTTTTTCAAACTCAAAGGATTTGAAGGGAAGCAGAAGACATGCAATTCTGAGGAATTTCAAATTATTTGTACTTTTGCAGGTCTTTGATGATCCATAGCTGAATGTGAGTAATCTTAAAGCTGAAGTGGTGTCATGTTTTAACCCGTCAGGTGGCTAAACATCAGAGATGCTCCTTGTGTACCCTCAGCCTCCCCACTGGTGGAGTGGGTTGAGAGGCAGAAAAGGCCTTGACTTTATGTAAACACTTAGCATCAGTGTGTTATCAAAACTAAAGCATCAGTGTGTTATCAACATTATTCTCATCCTAAATCCAAAACACAGCACTGTACCAGCTACTAGGAAAAAAAGCACCTCCCTCCCAGAAGGGAAACCATGACAATACTTACCCCTAATTCTATACCATTTCCATCATGACCAGGTCCCAATATTTCCAACACATTCTTTCCTCTCTTTTGATTTATACATGCACACATAATTCCCTTAGTCTATGGGCCATTCCTCTAAAGTATCCACTGCAATAATTTAGTCCATGACTTTGAGCTGTATCCATCATAGCAGTCCTTCAGGGCAGGAAGTTTGTGGTGTTGGATTGCTACATGCTGAAGCCAGTTCTGGTTCCATCATTTCTGTGCTTCTCCAGGTCTAACATTGTTGCACGCTGCCCAGATTAATCAAAATTCATTCTTCACTAATCTGGGCAATTATTCCTGTCATGTCATTGACATGAACATATAGAAACTGTTGTAGTGAGGACATACAGTATTATATAGCAGTTAACATAATGTAATTCAAATCACTGGCTATTACCTGAAATCAAATCTCAGTGAGGCGCAGATCAGACTTCCCCATCCTTCCTCATTACCTACCAAGTGCATCCAGGTCCTTGAGAAAAGCTGTCTCACAAATTTGTTTGCCATTGCCTGAAGCAGAGGTAATCTAAACTGTCTTCTGCAGCATATTTTTATGTGCACTATAGTGACTCTTTTACAGTATGTTAAAGTTTTGGCTCAGCAAGGCCACTCAATTGGCAGATTCCTTAGAGTTAACTAACAGGTGGCTTTTTCTTAATGTATACCACAATATTTGAAGGTCCCACCACCCATTTCTCTCAGTGTAGTCTTTAGAGTCCATTGTATGATTTGATTTTCCTGAAGACTGGTGCATGATGGGGGATGTGATTTACCCACTCAATGCCATGGTCTTTGGTCCAGGTGTCTATGAGGTTGTTTTGTAATTGAGTACCCTTGTCTGAATCAATTCTTTTTGGGATGCCATGTCACCATAAAAGTTGGTTTTTAAGGCCTGAGATAGCATTCTTGGTGGTGATGTGGGGCAAGAGATATGTTTCCAGCCATCTGGTGACTTCTTCCATCACTGTAAGCACGTGCTGCTTGTTTGGAAGGGTTTGAGAGAGTGTGCTATAGTCAATCTGCCAGACCTCCCCATATTTATATTTCAGCCATCCTCATCAATACCAAAGAGGTTTTGAGTGCTTGGCCTGCTTGATTGCAGAAGATTTCACATTGATGAACAGTCTGTGCAATAGTGTCAGTGGTTCAGTGCAACCCATCTATGGGCCCTTCTATATCTTGCAACTTTTCCTTGATGGCCTGAGGTATCATGAGCCCATTGGGCTCTGAATAATCCACCCCTTCTGTTGCCAGCTCAGATTCAAATGAGCCACTTCAATCACAGCAGCCTGACCCACCTGCTGATTTGTTTTTGTGGTTTTCAGTGGCCCAGCTATTGGGTACGGAAACATCTACATGATGTACTTTTACTGCCAGAAGCAGCTGTAATTCAACACGGATGGGCTGAACTGTGCTGTCAGTTGCTCTGCTTCCTTTGCTGTAACCACCCTCACAGGACATTTGCCACTGTCCATGACTCATTATAAAGTATTGGCCATTTTTATCATTCAGCAATGTCTAAAGCCAGTTTGATGGCTTTCAATTCTACCAACTGACTAAATTCACCTTGTCCTTCAGCAGTTTCTGTGACTTGTCATGTGTACTCCACACAACAGCTTTCTGCCTTTGATGTTCTACAATATGACATGACTCGTTGGTGAATAGGACATGTTGCTTTTTATTTCATGGTAGTTCATGATACAGTGGGGCCCCTTCAGCACAGTGTCCAAATATCCACAGTGCCTAAGAAAGCTTGTGTTGCCTTTCTGCTTGTTGGTGGAGACATTGCTGTTATCTTGTTAATTTCATCCACTGGGATCTGGCAACTCCCATCTTGCCATTTTATTCCTAAAAACTGGATGTCTTGTGCAAGTCCATTGACCTTACTTTGTTTTATGGTCAAACTAGTCTTGAGAAAGATTTGGACTGTTGTCTTCTCTTTCTCAAAAATTTGTTTCGATGTGTTGCCCCACACAATAATGACATACATGTATTGCATGAATTTCAGAGATTCACCCTATTCCAGTAGTCTGGATCAGCCCATCATCAGCAGATGATAGGGCTGTATTTCCACCTCTGGAACAGTCAATTACAGGTGCACTGGACACCCATTCAAATGAAAGCAAACTGTGTGCTGCACTCTGCTACCAAAGGGATCGAGAAAAATGTGTTAGCCTGCTTGGCTTCCTTAACCTCTAAATCCATGTTACTGGCACCATTATCCCAACATCACATTAGCCAGGTAACAATGTGCTCCCCTGAAAAACACTGCAATTCTTTCACATAACTCAAAGCTCACACAGGAATAGGGGTTGGATAGTTACTGGCCTATGAGTTCTACGTCTTCCTTTGTCTGCCTGTCTTCCTCCTCCTGTTCTCATGATGCCCCTACATGGGAGTAGCAAAGGGTGGGGTTTTTTTTCTTAAAATAGTTTTGCTAATAGTAAGTACCTACTCTCATGTGTGGAAATTAAATTGCAATTAATGACTGATATATTTGGCCTGCCAAGAAAACACTTAATTGCGATTTTATAGATAAGTTTCCTATTTGAATACTCTCACTTTCAAATATTTGTTATTTGAAATTTTAGCATACCTGTATAATTATATTTTTTAAGATTTGGGCTGATCTTTGTATTAGACTGTAGATTGGTTGCAAATGTATAGTGCAGATTGAGAGCAAAAAACCAGATCTCCCTCTAGAGACAGTTTTGGTTTTTATTTTCTTGAACTTTAAGCAAAACACCACAAAAGCTTGGTGAAAACCAAACTTGTTTTGGTAAGAAAAATTCCATACCAGTGATGGCTAGCCTGGAGATTGGTGATTTTCAAGTGGGTTCCACTTCCATGTAAGGATTGGTCATGAAAATTTTGTTTACTCAACTGACCCTTTCTTCCTTCTGCTGTATATTTTTTGAATTTTTTTTTAAATTTTTCAATTTTCTCCTGAATGTTAAAGTTGACTTAGAAGTCTGAATCTTCAATACCACTTAAATATGGAGGCCCAAAACAAGCAGGGTATGGCATGTTTTCAAAGGCATGCTGGTAGCAATAGCTAGCTTTGCCAGGTACAAAATGCCCATCAACACAAACACCTTAATTAAAATTTCTCTTTAATTGTTTGCTGTATATATTAAAGAATGTGATTTTTTCAAAATACATTAATATTTTGGAATGTGCCTATGGAGAAATGAAATAAAAGCATGTATCCCAGCAAACATAGAAGTGAAACACTGATCCAGGAACAAAGTGTAGACAAAGATATCTCGAAGAAGAAATTGCAGTCAGATTCCACCCCCACTCCAACAAAACAGCTGATGTGTGAGCTTTTGCTAAGCTGAAGTAGATTAGCATCAGTGTCTTCTCTGAATATACTGTAATAATGAGAAGTTTTATATAGTATTATAAATATTGCTTCATTACCTTGGCAATTTCACTGCTAAAATGGGTAACTCTGAAATCCATATAATGTTTGTTTGGTGTTACTAATAATAGTGTAACACTTTCTTACATAGGGGAAGAAACGGAGTTACATTATGTTTCTATAAATAAACCTAGAGAATTAAAGGTGTTTAAAGTGTCTCTCTCATTGTCTGTAATGAATTCAGAGATCATTTTCAGTTTTGAGTAACTGGGAGTGCACCTGTATCAGCTTTTTCGTGGATGTCAAGTCCCTAAAGCTGGCTTCTCTGTTCCACAGATCTGTTCTTATTACAGATGCTACTGTAGATGTCAGTGGGTTCTGTGGACTTCTTTCATATTAGCACATCTTTATCTGTGCAGGATAGATAAGAAAGAGGGGAACATGTAAGGAAAAACAAGGGGAATGTTAAACAGGATCTGACTTCCATTTTTATGGTTTTGTGTTACTTTTAAACTTCCTTTTATTTTTTCTAGAAAATGAGTAGGTTTATTTTGTTTTGTTCTGGTTTCGGGTTTTGTTTGGCTTTTTTTTTCGTTGTTGTTTTTAATGGGTAAAAGTCCTGCTTGAGTGCCTTTTACTATATTTAGAACTAATGACCATTTGACCATTCCCTTAGGTACTGGGGAAGGGATGGAGGAGAAAAAGTTAGTTGAGATGGACTGCTGGTTTAAAGTGTGTTTTTGTTTTTTTTTTTTTCTTAAGACAAAATGTACTAGAAGAAAGCAGCAAAAATAGAAAAAGCCATTCTTGTCTCAGGTGCTGGAAAGATGTAGGCAGAACACATGGTCTCATCAGCTGCTCTGTGATGTGGTGAACCTGTAGCAGGATTGGGCTGTTTAGATTATTATTGAGTTACCTCATTCATCACAAGTTCACAGAAATGTTGTCTTGTAGTAGAGATGGCCTTGCATGTCAAAATGAGACTTCCAGATAGGAGAGAAATAGGCAGCAGCACAAACCAGATGTCTCCTAGGACTTGCTCAAGATTTGACCAAAGGTCATGGGTGTGGTAGTAAATCTACATTCCACCTCTCTGCCAAGTCTTACTGGGACAGCACTCAAAACGTAGGAGATTCCTCACTGTCCTAATGGGTCTGTGGCCCTGGGAAAGTATGAAAGGGGTAATAGTGAAGAGCGTTCATTCTCGTAGTTTACTTGCTTCCATAGTTTTCCTTCCCATGTAGTCTTCTTCCACCTCTTCTCTGAACCCCAAACCAGCAATAAATTAGTCAAAAATAAGATAAAATTTATTTTATTCTTTTGGGTCCTTTACTGTTGTTCCTTTACTCACCTGTCACAATTTTTATTATTTCTGTCAAAGGTACTACATTTTTTTTTCAGATTAGATCTGCTGTCCTGCTCCGCTTTTGTGCCTTAATTCAGTAACGTCAGGATGTTGGGATGCATTATGACTCTTCACACAGTTTTCAAGACTGCAACCTGAATAATATACTCTTATATGTATATAAGAGTATGTATGTATGTATATATAACGATGCTTATATTAACTAGGTGTCTTGTAAACTTGTAGTGGTCAGTCCTTTGAAATAGTTTTTTTACCTTTAAGGATGTGACTATCTCTGCTGGGATAGCCAGGTCACCTAGTTATAGATATTTAACATGGAACTTTTTGGGCAAGAAAGATGAACCCTGAATGTGGAAGATGTCTGAATTACCCTTGAATTCATGAAAAGCCCAACAAAATGATATTCCAAAATGTCATATTCATAGTGAGGCACTTAGAATCTCAAAGCTAGTTGGTATAACCATTTCTTTCCAAGCTCTGGTCTGTCAACTGCTCTCAGTCCTCCTGCCTCTCTCCTCAGGGAAAGTTCAGCCTTTAGTATTGACATCATTTGAACAAGACACTGCATTCCTGAGCCTCATTTTTTTCACCTACTTGCTCTTTCCCACTCCTCTTCTGCTCTCCTGTCCCACTGTGTTCTTTCTGTTACTTTATTTGATATGATATAATGAAGAATGGGCTCTGGAAAGAAAGCTCTGGGCAATAGAGCGGCTTTTTAAAAACTTATGCACTTATGCGCATAAAGTAAAAATAACAAAAACTGTCAAAAGAAGCTGTTAGTGTGAATGTATTTATTTTATCTTTGGTGGAAAAGCTTAGCTCAGCTCCAGGACTACAGGACTACAATAGGCAGTAATTTCTATATGAGTAGAACATCTATTTCTCTTTTGAAATATGGGACAATCTGAACCCCAGGTTGTCAGCTGCTTTTACAAGTTTCAGGGGAAAAAAAGAAGAAAAAGACAGACCAGTTATTTTTGAACCATATATCAGTAGATAATCCAAGTCTCTTTCAGGAATAGGGTTAAAGCATACCGCCAGTGAAAGTGAATACAGTGAAAACTGCAACAGCTTCTGGCTGGTGCCAATAAAGTGTGGGTTAGAAACTTTGACTTAGAACCATGTTCCTGGAGGTAAGGGGAGTAGTGGGGTCATTTCACAAGTAAGGAGAGACAGCATGGGAAGGAAAGAGACTTTTCAGCAGGTACTATGGTAGCTCTTGTAAGTTTATGACTTCCTGCTGCTTGGGACTGGGCTCCCCTGGCATCCCCGGTGCAGCCCCAGTGCCCAGCTGTACCCACCCAGCCGGTGCCGAGCTGTGCACACACCACAGGTGGTCGCCCACATCCGCTGGGGTGGGAGAATCGCTCACATGACTGGAATCAGGAGCTGATCTGTGGGCTGATTCTTCTGTTTGGAGACTGGCTGGGAGGAGAGGAGATGCTACGGAGATGTGATTCATTCCTGATAATGAGTGGGTGAAACTCAGGCAGGCAGAAAAGCTGTGATTCAATGAACCTCCTGTACAAAGAGAGGACAGGAAGAGAGCAACCAGCAAGGATGCTTTGAGAATGAGCTAGCGTGTACCATTTAAAAAACTATACCATTGTGTCCCCTTGAAATAAGTTTTTTGGAGGCAATCACAGCTCTTTATAATACCCAAACGTTACAGTAAAAATGTGTTCCTTAGTGCATTAAGACATTTCTCCCTATAATTTCCTTGGTTTGCTAGATAATAGATTTATTCAAACATCATAAGAAAAATTACAGACTAACAATAAATAAATCACCTCATTAAAAAGTATATAGAAACATTTTTCAAAATTTGATCAGAATGATATTTTCTCTGCTGCAGTAAACTCACTATTGTAAACCTGCAGGGGGAAGAAATAAGCAGAAAAAAATTGTACAGCATGCTGCCAACTTCATAGATCCTGGGTGAGATGAATCAGATGGAGAAACCAAGCCCAGAGCTGAAGGTCTATTCAGCATCTTAGAAAAAAAATGCTGATGAAGAAAGAAAAGAAAAAAAATAAGCATAATAAATAAATAAATAAATAATAAAAAAATTAAACACCTGAACTTGTTTACTTGCATTTCTCCCACCCTGACACTTTTTATCTTTTCTTTTAAAGTACTAAGTCTTTCTCAGGTTCATGAGCAGAAGCAATAGACTATGCAGAGTTTTATGGATATTTCAGGGGGTTGGCACTGACCAAAGAGCCATGCTTATGAATTTCAGTGCAGCATCAAACTGCCAGAGGGTGTACTCTCTAGGGCAGAGGTTATTAGCCCTTCATTTGTGCTTTTCTGAGCCTCTTTTAGATATTATCCAGGGCAGACAAGGGCTCTGTTCTGTGCTTGCAAGGCCCCGGTTGACAGGGCGCTGACACTGCGGCACCGCTGCGTGATTACCCTCTTGTGCTGCCAGATTCCCAGGAGTGCTGATAAGAGTCCAGCATGGACTTCATTTCCTGGACTTGGGAGTGAGGTGTGGGTCAAAAGAGCTTTGTCTTGGTGTTTTCAATCACCGTGTTTCTAGCCCTCACTTTATAACACTGCATATATACATTATTTTTCAGTGATGTGAATTAATTTGTTGCTAACTGGGTTGTCATTTCAATATAACAAATACATTTTAGGACAGTAATTTAAGAGGTAGCTCTATAGAACTTGTATCTGGAAATCAAGATTAATATTAACCTTGTCAAACATAATATTAGTTTATATTTGGACAAAATCAGTAGGCATTTCTTAAAGAACTGAATACCTATAAAGTAATTATTCATTTGTTCACTTCTAGACAAAAGTGTCTTGACATTTCCTCCAAGTTCTCAGAAAGCAGTACTGATAAAAAGTACACATCATGAAGGAAAATTGAGAGGTCAGATGAAACTGTAAAATACTACATTGTGGGCAGTATCCCACTATTCACAGGCACAGCTATTAAGCTGAGGAAGAAATTTCCTACATATACTTCAATAAAGGCAAGCAGATGCAGCAGGTTATTATATTATCATGGGGAAAGTTATATGATGTCTAAATATTTTTGCAGCTTGGAAGACTTCTGCTTTTTCATATTTATGACCATATCCTTCTCTCAAGGGATAACAGAAATATGGGAGACCATTTCTCTCACCTAGCAATATTGATCAGTGAAGCTACTGTTTTCAAGAACTTATTTAAAAGTTTCTTCCATTTCTGGAAGCTTCATTAAAAAAATATATATGTATATGTGTGGATATATATATATGTAAAACTGATAAAATACCTTATATCTTAATTTATAAGCCTGGAGTATTCATACAAAACACTATAGAAATTACAGTGCACTATAGAAGTTTACACAGTGGACAGAGTGAAAGTTTGTAGGTGCTCTAAGTAAGTTGAGAAAATCCTGAGGAAGAGTCCAAGTCTTGTATTCATGAAATGAATATTTTTATTTAGGAAACAGTAGGCATTAAAATTATTCACTTTCATTTGAAAGTAAATTTTAAACTCTAATTATAACTACACCATCAAATTCCACTAGATCTGTGCTGCTTAGTATTACTTCATGTGTTTGGGAAGTCTTTCAATGAGGTTTCTGAGCATACTAGCCCATGCTGAGAATTCACCTTTCTCTGGGCATTTTGGAAAAAAAGCCCTTTCTTTAAAAAGCATTGAGAAACACACTGATATTGCACTTAGAGCATTGGTTTTAGTGCCAGTACTGTAAATGTAAATGATTGTACTGTAAGTCACAACCCACTTGCAGAATCCTTCTGACCTTAGCAATCTGTACTTCATGGCCTTTTTTGTCTACATTCAGTAATGCTTTCTATTTTAATCAGAACAGTTATGGTGGCAGACTGCACACTTGGGCTTGGGATGTGGAGCTGTTTTGTCAGGGCATCCTGTTCTCACATTCGAAGTGGAAGCTCAGTGCAAGCACTGCTAAAAACACATGAGGAAGCCGATTTGGGTGCTCTCTATTCAGGGCATGAAAGTGTCAGAAAGAAGTTTCTGCAGAGCACGGAGAAATAAAGTCTGTGACAAAGGTTCAAGGGGAAATTGTGAGGAGCAGCCAGGAGTGAAGGTTGCATGGTGGCTGTTTTCATGGCAAAGTCCTGAGTACTTTGGCAAGGGTGCAGTGGGTCACTGCTGCCCCATCAATAGCCTGGATAGGAGGCACGCTGCTCACGTGGGAAGAAGCCCATGGGAGGCTGACAAAATCTCTGATTAGACAGGGAGTCTGGTTGTGGGCAGCCATTGTTCCTGGCACACAGGATGTCCCCAGACTGCTGTGCTAATAAGGGCTCAGGTGTCTTCACACTAGAGTTAGCAGCTGTAGGCAGGGTTGAACATTAGCTTAGGTGGCCATTGGTGCGGGTACAGTAATTCCACAGCGGGATCTTGTTCCTGTACACTCTGGTTCTTCTTTCTGTTCACTTTATTGGTTTGCACACAGGTTTCCTAAACCTGGACTCTGTTTCATTCGCTTCAGCAAGGGTTGGTATTACTTGAAGGATGAGAATCCCAATTCAGGTTTCCTGGTTCTTGCAGTCCCTTTTGGGCTGTGTTGCCTCTGACTGTGGAAGGATAAGTGTATGAGGTGCCTACTCCCTCTGGGCTGTCTTAGGGAACCCAGTATCTGCAGCTTGCTCAGGTGCAAGTGTGGTGGCTTGAGCAAATCTCCAGCTTCAGGAATTAGCTTACCTGCCCTCAGCTATTTCAAAACCAGCAAAACTAGTTCTGCTTTTAATTTCTTTGTTTTGTTACCTTATTTTAGAACTTTCCAGAAATATGCTATTCTTCTGCAGTTTATAGAAGTAAGTCTACTTATGCTCTTGTATTTTCTCCATGGAACTTGATTCCTGTTTTCAGAAAAAGTAGGGATCTCACAGGATCCCCCTGTGAGTCCTGAAGCAAGAACTAGCTACTGTTGCCAACGAGAATCCAATGCTACAGAAGGCAAGTAGAGCAGTGCTTGAGGGAAGTGCAGTGAAGGCATTTTCGTCATTTGAAAAGCACAGAAACTAATGACTCACTTCTTTCAAATAGAAGTTTTCCCCAAAGGAAACTACTAGGACAACTAGCTGGTGTTTGTAGCTTTGTACACCTCATTTAAAGTAATCTTTATCTTGATTTTGAAAAGGTCAGGTGGAAGAAGAGAAAATGGTGCTGATTGAAAGCAAAGTTTTGGGTTGGATATTCTTTTTTTTTTTGTTTCTTTCTTTCTTTCTTTTGCCTTGCCCATTATGATGCCAGTCTTATTTCACAGGCAGTCCTTGTCCCTCTGGGCAGAGGTATTGCAAAGCACATATCTTCAAATGTACCAGCAGTGTAAGTGGAGACATCCAGTAAAAGACAATCCTGAGAACAAGGGTGAATTTTTGATCTTGCTGAGGGAGGGAATCATAACTGCTTGCCAATGAAGAATTTGAAAAAGAGTCAAGTTTGAGATACTCCAAGCTTCCTAAGGGAAAAAAAATATAACTTTGAATATCATCCTTTAGTAGTCAGTCCCTAGAAAAATAATTATTAAAAGATAAGCCACTTTAATAGTTATCTTGTCATAATATTTTGAAAATTTTTTTAATAACAATACATAGAAACCAGACAATTTAGAGAAAATGGGAATTAACATGAAAAATTCCAATAAGAAATGGGTGAGGGATACAGAGACCAGTTGGGGCTGAGAGGAATGCCACTAATGGTTGCTGGAGTGCATGCAGAAATATGCAAGTGAATAAGAGCTTAAATTAAAAGACAGAAATATATTCAATGCCAAAATTGTTTCCAGTTGGAGGGAATATAAAATAGTTAAGTCATAGACACTGAGATTTGTTACCTCAGTTTTAGGCTAACTTCATACTTCTCAGAAAAATCTTGTCCTTTATCATATTAGTTATATTTGTCATTTCCTTGGGTTTTTTTTTTTTGTTCCTATATTGCAGAATAACAGGCCTAATTTTCTTTTTCTTGTTTCCACCACAAATTAATCTTTACTTTCCATTCAATTTATTTGTGACTGAGCATCACGTCAAATGTAACATTATTTGTGTAATTTATCCCTTTCTAAAACAAAATCAGAAATAAGCAAATGGATTAGCAATTCTCTCTCCTTAAATTGAATAAGGAATATTGTTAAAAAGTCATTATAATATCCATTTGAGCCTTCTAGAGCTATTAAAAACTTTCATTTCACATTCAGTATTAGAATACACATGCTGCAGAGTACATGTGTGCACTAACAATTGAATGGGTGCTATCTGCATGAATGTCATTTTCACTATTTAATTAGATGCCTCTGAATGTAAACCTAAAATTCTTTTATTTTCCTCAGTGGGGATCTCTGCAGTTTGGAGGAACTTGTATCCTGTTTATTTATTCTCCAGTTCAGGGGTCAGGAGGGACAGTAGAACTCTTAAAAAGATTTAAGTTCATCACTATTCAAATGAACATTGTGCCTGACAGTAATTTGCTCAAGCTTTTGTCACATGTCTTTTATATAGCTGGTGTTTTCTTCCAAGTAATTTTAAAAATATTTTTCCTGTCTTGACAGGGTTGAAAGTTTCTTATTTTTCAAGCTGAAATAAATTGGTCAAGCCATGATTTTCCTTTGAAAAGAAAAATTTCAAAAATCTTAGGAGGTGTTTGCTAAGATTTTCAGTAGTCATTTTGTCCAAAAGTTCAAAAGAAAGAATGAAATAACAGTGATAAAGGAGATGGAAGCAAATGTATTTGTAAAGGATGTAAGAGAACAAACCAGATTAACTCAGTGAGTTCAGCTGAACATGGTTTGACTTACTTTTACTTTGTCCTTTTTCCTTCTTAACCAAGTATCTCAGTCTTATCTGATATAATTAGTCCTTCCATCTATGACATTACTCAGTGCTTAAGGATTACAGACAACCCAAAATCTAGCAGAATCAATGAATTCCCAAAATCTAGCAGAATCGATGAATTGAAGAACAGTTTCTTCAGTACCACGTCTCTCACTAGAAATATCTGTGGAGATTTTTAGCTGATAAACTACAGATTTACTTAAAGTAGGCATTGCATCAGTGTGGAGTAACTCTCTGATGTGAATATTTCTGAACTTTGCAGGGCTCTGAAACACACATCTTTTCTAAGTACATCTTGTCTAAGACTGAATTATAGCCAGCTCCAGGCAAGGAACAATACTTATAGTGCCTCCGGAGCAGCCCAAAAGTGAAATTAACTCTCATGTCCAAAGACTCAGGCCAAGTTTTTTATCTATTATATTGTAATGGTGGAGGTGTGCTTTCTCCAGTCATCCATCTATTCCAGCCCTTGAACCGTTCTTCCAAGTTATTGAAAGACATTTCTGAAGGGTAATCCTGTAGCCTGTATCATTCACAATGAAAGGCTTCCTGCCTAGGGTGTATACCTTCATCGTTTTGGGTAGCTCTTCTCCCTGCCAAAACCTCCTGAGAATGACATTTTCATGGATTTTTTCTTTTTTTCTTTTGTTTTGCACCTCTGACTGCATCAATCACCTGTGTTATTTAATGAAAGAGATAAGCACTTCAGTCTTTCTATTAGGTAGTTTTCAAATCAGATGCATAAATCATGTGATATTGCAGAATGTTAACTTTTCACCTAATAGTTTACAGTTTTCACAGCTCCTCTAAGAAATTAGAATTCAAAAGCAAGAAGGGATAGTTTGTGACTGATTAATTTCTTGATTCTCTTAGAGTGTGATGCATGGATCGCTCATCAATTTCATGGGGTAATGTATCATGCCACTTATAAATATCTCATTATCTTCTCTATGCAAATACCTGTATCAGAAATACAGCAGTTGAATGCATGCAGGATTTATATTTCCCTAGGGAAAATTAAAACTTCAGACTCATCATAGCATCCCTAGACCCAGTTGGTTGGCATACCAAGCATCACCTGGTTTGCTGAGTGCTTCTTATGGGTTCAGGGTGACAGTAAATGTATCCTAATCAGGGTGTTAGGCAAGTTTTTGTCTTGGTCACAGGCAAATAAATGTTTTTCTTATTTTTATTTATTTTAATTTCTTGCCTTTCTCCCTTTTACTGTGTGATAAAAGTTGAATTAATACATGATGAAAAAGTAATGCTTTACTTGTAGGGCTTGTTTACATGAGCAAGAGCCATGCAAATGGCTTCAACATTCTTGTTTTTTTCAACTTTTTACTACTAGCAATTTTCATCCCAAATATTCAGTAAATATATCTTTAATCAAAACCAGAGGTATAGTAAGATAGATAATGGGAGGTTTTAGCAAAGAAGACTGGAAAAACCTCTCTTTTTTGGAAAAGCAATAATTTCACAGAGGCATTATTGATTATGACAGTTATTTTTATGGATCTACCGTCTCAGTAACAATCACAAAGAATCAAGTGCTAGGAATTTATAGGAAAATAACAAAACTATAAAAGAATAAAGTGTATGTTTACAGGTCTGTGGTTCATCCATATCTTGAACAGCATATTGTTCATATTCTCTCTTCTCAAAAAGGTCACGTTGCAGAAGAGGAAATGTTCAGGAAATACCAATGAACTGTCAAAGGCAGGGAACAGCTTCCATACAAGCTGTGACTTGGTGGGCTGTCCATATGTATTGGGGTCCCACTGTAAAGTTTTGGTAGCAGGGTGAACTGCAGTGGTGGCTTCTCTGAGAAGATGCCAGAAGGTTCCCCTGTGTCTGAGAGAGGCAATGTCACCTGGCTCCAAGACAGACCTGACATTGGAGGCCAAGCCCTCTTGTGATGATGGTAGTGATTCTGGAATAATGTATTTCAGAAAGGGCAAAAACTGCTGGGAAACAGCATCTGGGAGAGAATTGTGAGAATATGTGAGAGAGGCAGCTGTGAATTCATGAAGAATGTGAGGGAGGAGGTGCTCCAGGCACCAGAGCAAAGACTCCCCTGCAGCCCATGGTGAGCTGCTGCACTCTGTGGAGGTCCATGGGGGAGCAGATGTCTGGAGGAGCCCATGCCAGAGTAGGTGGGGTACCCAAAGGAGGCTGTGACTCCATGGGAAGATCATGCTGGAGCAGGGTCCTGGCAGAACCTGTGAGCCCACGAAGAGAATAGCCCCTGGTCAAGCAGGCTTTCTGGGAGGATTTGTGACCCTAAGGAGGGCCCTCACTGGAGCAGCCTGTTCCTGAAGGACTGCACCCAGTGGAAGGGGGTTGCTAAGAACTACAGCCTGTAGGGAGCAGTTCATGAAGGACTGTGTCCCATGAGAGTGACCCCATGCTTGAAAAGTGTGAGGAGGAAGGAGCAGCAGAGACAATGCATGAGGAGTTGACTGAAACTCCCTTCCCCCATCTTCCTATTCTGCTCACAGGGAAAAAGGTAGAGATGTCTGGAGGGAAGCTAAGCCTGGGAAGAAAAGGGAGAGGGGGAGAAGAAGTTTTTAGATCTTATCTTATTTCTTGCTATCTTACTGTGTTTAATTGTCAAGAAATTTCATTAATTTCCCTAAGTCAAGTTACGTTTCTCTCACAACAAAAACTGAAGTGTGATCTCTCCCTGTCCTTATTTCTACCCATAAGCTTTTTTTTTTTCCAATTTTGTCCCCTGTTCTTTTTACAGAGAGGGAAATAGAGCACCTTGGCAAGCACCCAACAGCCAGCCAAGGTTAACCCACAACAGATGACAGAAATAGATGACATAGAGATGGTGGACATGGAGGAGACAGGCATAAAATAATCCTAAAATCATGAATGCCATGGCTAAAGGAGACACTGCATGCTGCATCTTCAAATACAAGAACTAGGGGCATGAAATTAATCTGAGAAGCCCATTACAAAACAGAAAAAAGGAATTTTTTTTCGTGGGATTGAAATCAGAACTGAGGAGCTTGCTGATAAGCATTGTTGTAAGTGATTGAAGGTTACATGGTCTCTAGGAGGAAATGAACAAGTGTTTGGAAGAAGCTTCTGTTGGGGTTAGTAACCCAGAAATCACATCAGACTCTGTCAATTATCCCAGTGGAAAACATCTGGAAGCTAGGAAAGTACTCAGGGGAATTCTGTTCAGGTAAGGTTATGGATGGGGCTCTGAGCACCTGATCTAGTGATCTAGTGAAAGCTGTCCCTGCCCATGGCAGAGTTTTATTAGATGGTCTTTAAAGGCTCCTTCCAACCCACACCACTCTTATGGTTCTATGTGGTTGTCCCTGTTTTCAGTCTCATCCAGTGGGTAGCTATAGCCATTGATAGAAAAAGAATACAAAATCAGATGAATCCTTGGACTTACACAATGCTGATATTATTAAGAGAAAATATAAGAATGAAACCTGTAGATAGCTATAGTCAGACAAGATAGATCTCACTCAAATTTCTGAGAGGAAAAGTCCAATATTCATAGTTCAGGGGAAAGAAAGGGGATGAAGATTGTTCCTGGAAAATGCATTGGCTCTGGCATTACCTTTGTCCATACAAGCAGACATCTGGGTACAAATGGTGAGCAATATCACTTTGAAAGCACTGCTCTGAAAAGGCTGTATAAACATTGAGAAATAAAATCTTTAAACATATTGAGAATAGGAGCAAAGTGCAACACACAAAAGAATTATCTCTTTGCTAGGTCATTTCTAGTAAATTTTTTTCCAAGTTCAGGTCATTTAGGTAAACCTGCACCAATGAAAGGAGCAAGCAGTTTAGAGGCACACATTCCAACACACAAAAGGAAAGACATTAAAATTACCTCAAAGACTGTGAGCAACCTATTTTCAGGCAGGCATTTTGGCTCTATTTATTACAGTATTTTTATTTTGCTTTGAATGATAACATATTTTTTTTTCTTGTAACCTGTTGCATTCAGTCTTCCATTGAATTAATAATCCAAAACTAGTGTCTGAAGGAGTATGCTGTGAGGGACATGGGAGCTGAAATTCTTACACCACGGCCTAAACTATTATTCAAATATTGAAAAATAGATTAGTCATATTGATGAAGATAAAATTACATCTGTATTTCTTAAAATATATGGTCTCTTTCATCAACCTTTATGAATTTTCCTTATATAGAATCAGAGAACCATTTAGATTGGAAAAGACCTGTAAGATCATCGAGTCCAACCACAAAGTTAACCCTGCCAATTCCAACACTAAACCATGTTCCTAAGTGCCACATCTGCATGTCTTTTAAATACCTCCAGGGATGATGACTCCATCACTTCCGTGGGCAACCAGCTTTGAAAAACTCATCCTGCATTCACCCCTTCCAAGTATTTTGACAGCTTTGTACAGAAAGGTTACTCACTACTGTTGGTAAATACTGATTTCATCCCTGATTTCTTTTCGAACTGCTTACTGTATGCTGGAGGGTTTTTGCAGTTTACTACTCATTGCTTCAAAGTAACTGTAAAATATGACAGAATTCAGAGGTATCTTTTACAGAGTCCACCCAAAATAAGAATTTCAGCATGGAATTCTGCCTTTTTTTTTTTTTTACAGTGAACACTAATGCAAAGAATTTACTTTATTCTTTGCAATTCTGTCCTTTGTCATGTTGCTCGAGTACTTTGATCAACTGTTTGCCTTACGGACTTTGCCAAACTTCTTGCTACTGATGTGCTTGAAGAAAGATTCTATATTTAAAGAATTTTAAATATAAGAATTTTATAATTAAAGAAGAAAGATTTTATATTTAATTCCCTTTGATAGTTGCTCTTCAAACCCTATTTTGGGCCCTCTTGGTTATGCTTTTATAGTTAATCTGCCAGGGTTCATGATAACTTCATTTTTCTTAGGTTTGACACAGCTTTGTCAAATTATAAACTTCTTGTTTCTAATTACCTCTCCAACCTGTTCTTCAGTCATCATGAGTTTTCTACCCTTTCTAAAAATACCTTGCAGAAAATCTGTGGTATGCATTCATCAGTGTTGCTCCTTCAACAATCTCCACACTCACTGTCAGGTTTTAATTCTCTTAGTTGCTCATTTTAAACAAGTTTCTTTGTCTTTGTGTCCCTCTACCTCCTGAAATAGAGCAAAACTGTGGTGTATTCCTTTGTCTTTTGTTGCTCCTGTAAGGGCAGAGTTTATCTTGATTCACATGTGCAGTTTTGATCCAAGTCACATGTGACAGTGAGGACAAGGTTAAGAGAAGTGTCCTGGTTTGTGGGCTGCCTTCACAGCTGCTTCAGGGTGTACTTATCGATGGCCTGGTAAAAATGTGATCTCTGTGTCACGTACCAGTGTGAATCTCCATAAGGATAATTACTGTTCTCTCGTTTTCTGCCCTTTCTGTCTCCAGTCTCCCGTGGGATAGCAGTTAGTACTGCCATCCTATCTAGGTGGTCACCAATGTCTTATGTTCTTCCTATTTAGGCCTTGAATTTTGGTCTCTAAGGACATCGAAGCACTCGATCAGGTAGATAGTTTGTCAGTTTTGATTTTTATCAAATTATGCTTCTCCAGTCTGGTGACTGTGGGGAGGATGAATGTAGACATGAGAATATGAGACAGGAAGGCAGCAGCAAAAGAGTTCAGGGAAAGGGGTTCTTGCTCCAGGAATATGACCAGATTTTCTCTACAGTCAGAGAAGCAAGAGGAGCTCTTCTAAAGAACATTTAGTCCTACATTCTTTAAAATAAGACTAGCCAATTTATTCTTAAACTTGGATTGACTGCTTCTTAGTTATTTTTCCAATGGCAAAATATACATTTGAGGTCTTGCTAATAAGGGATTTAAGTGCCTAAAGTATATCCTCAGGGAATAGAGGTCTGTGATGTAGACTGATTGGTTTGCTCTCCTTTCTCCTGCTGAAAGTGGTCCAATTAAATATTGTAATTGTTGAGGACAGAGGTCCTTAGCTGGTAGGGCTCACAAGGGGAGGGCAGAAAATGGGATACACTGGTTCTTGTACTTGGTCTAAGGACCTATTTTTATATGAAGTAGTTAATGAGTAATTGAAATCTTTGGAATAGAGATTGTCTATCAATAAATTTACTTCTTAGCTCTCTTAGTCTTGCACCAGTACTGCTTCAGCTTGGAAGCACAGTTCCAGGTGCTTGAAGGATTTTGAAGGAAAATCTATATTTTGAGGGCTAAAAGTTTTACTGTTTTCAGAGATAATGGAACACTTCTTCATGTAAAGAGAGAGAGATACATGAGGATAGGAAAAATAGAATGAAAGTCGTAATTTTATGCCTTATGCTTATAAAAGGACTTAATTCCCCTTAAGTAGCTCAGAAGAGTTAGTAATTTAAGAAATACATATCAGTTATATAGATTCAGCAGCAGAAATAACTGGGTTTGTGTAACATATAAAGCTTAATAAGTGATTAATCCCAGACTCTTTCTGTGAGACAGTGAGCTTTATGTGCCACTCCATTTGGAAAGGTACAGGCACTAAACCATCTCTGGTTTGAAGGTATGGAACACCATGGCAGCCCATGACAGCTGATGAACAGGCTGTAAGTACGTAAAAGATGCTTCAGCAGCTGCTGTGACTTAGCAAATTTAAAATCAACTTTCTTTTGCATTAAAAGTTGAATGTACAATTTTATTTTTTAATGTTCCAAATAATACGTTTCTTTGCAAGTTTTGGTCAATTTCAAATTTAGTAGACATTCCTCAGAGTACTAGTATTACTGCCTGAATTGTTTTATGCTAGGCTAGAAGTAGCTCCTTGTGGGCTTCCTCAGAACAGAGTGTGCTGTTTTGTTCTGGATCTTTTTTATAACCGTACTCAGAGGAAGTACTTAATGGGTGGCAATTCACAAACTTGAAGTCAGTTTTCAGTGTACATGACTCTGTGGACATTTCAAAAGCAACATCATAGGGATTTAAATTATTACCTTTAAAGATAGGAAAAGTAGAAAGTTTTATACTACTTTTACTTAGCAAAAATATTAAACTTCCACTGGTAGGTGTCTTCCTGATTAACAACCCAGTGAAGCTGGGTTGAACTGACAACTTCCACTACAGCCAGAATTATCTGAAATCTCATGTATCAAAGCATTTATATTCTTTTGTTCCTTTTCACATAATGTACATTTTCCTTCTGAAGTATCTGGGCAGCTTTCTGGAGTTCAGAAAGTATTGTGACTAGCATCCATCATATCTGTTCTTGCATCTATTCCTTATGGGAAAAATTAAAATAGTGGAGATGCTTTGAGTTTATAAATGAAGTCAAAGCTGAAAATAGCTTTTTCACATAGAGATGCCCTTTTGTTATTCAGGAAATGTGTTCCAAACAGTTAGCCCTGGAGAAAATGATGCCTCTAGTGCAGATGAGCTTTATCCTCACTGTAGAAAATTTCAGCATGTCAGAGTAGCACTGCTGTTGGCAACGTTGCTAATGCTGGCCTTTCACTTATCCTTGCTTGAAACAATGATGTACCTGAAGACAATAACTGAGTCCTTGGGCAAGAATAAATACTGTACAGAGAGCTGGTTCAGGAAGCAGAGGGCAATTTTGCTTCCCAAACAGTAGAAAATGATGTTTAAAGGGGGTGCTATAGCATATTGAGCTTCCCAGTGTTTTCTAAGTGCTGAAGGCTATGAAACCAAATCTGCAGCGTTACCTCACTCAGCTCTGAATTCTTCATGAGATAATGTGGTCACTGCCCACTGGCATGAAATGGAGGACTTCATGTCACTGAGGGAGAGCAATGCAGCTGATGGATGTCACTACTGCTTGCTTCCAGCAAAAAAGATTATTTCAGGCTGACTTCTAGGTCTATCCTGATAGAACACCAGCTCTAATGCCGTGCTTTGGCTAAATAGAAATACTAACTAGCTAAGAAACAAGATCTAGCTTTTTCCTAGCTAGAGGAATTGCTTTTCTGGTATGAGTAACTCGCAGCAGCCTGGCCATTAAAAGTAGCTTAAGGATTAGTCTGTCACCTTCTGATATCCTGCACTTGATCTAAATAAACAAATAAATAACATCCCTCCAAATATCCAAGAATTACTCTCCAGTACAAATTTTTCTCCTAAGCTGTGTACATGTGGGAGTTGCATTTCTGTAACCGTGTCTAGAATTTGGCCCTTCATAGTGACTGAGTCTTCACTCTGTAATGTAGGTCAAGAGAAGAAATTAGATGATGACATTGTGCTTGCTTGCTGTGGCATCCCCCAGGAGTTGGTATGGTCCCTACTGATTGCCTTGAATCATTAATCAAAGGGAAACTGCATTGCACAGCCTACAATATATTCTCAGCAGGCACATGCATTGATGATGCTGCACCATGAAAAAGACTTAATTGCATTGACAGTACATTTTTTTCACAGTTTAGAGTGTTTATCAAAATTGTGCTTGTAGCATCTAAAAATAGTGTAATTAATGCAGCTTTTGGCCTCTTCACACACTGTTTTCT
This sequence comes from Peucedramus taeniatus, assembly GCA_013400575.1. Taxonomy (NCBI): domain Eukaryota; kingdom Metazoa; phylum Chordata; class Aves; order Passeriformes; family Fringillidae; genus Peucedramus; species Peucedramus taeniatus. The sequence goes on from WBNO01030058.1 coordinate 69,631, forward strand.
TTTTAGTTTCTTCTGTTAAAGAAGACAGCTGTTTGCTAGGAAAACAAATTCATCTCTTTTCCTTCTCTCTCTCGCCTCCTGTTTTGTATCTGAGTGCATCAGTAGGAGGCTCACAGTTTGTTGTAAATGTTCATTCACAGTTTCTGCAGATTCCTACATTCATATTCACAAAGGCAGAATATTTCAAGATGTCCTTCATATCAAGTTACTGCTACTTCACATCAGACATGAGGAATACAAAATATGGGCATTGCTTCCAGAGGAAAAACAATGCAAACAAAAAAAGCTCCCAAAAAAAACCCAAAAAAAAAAAAA
>WBNO01030058.1:69963-98718 GCA_013400575.1 Peucedramus taeniatus
AAAACCAAACCAAACAATAAGGTACAAAACTCACTGTCCTCAAGGAGAATGTGACAATTTGGATCAGCCATTTCTTCATTGTTAAATTGTTTCCTTTCATTGCTGATCTAAGGGTGGCTTGTGGGTATTGTAGAGTATATTACAGAATAAGGAGAGCAGACCTTCTTTGATAAGATAAGGCATCTGCAAGAGAAGGGGAGGGAGATGCTGGTGAGATGGCTTGTGACACCACTAGGCAGCTGTTCCTTGGCTCCTGGGTGGACCCGGACAGTGTTTTCCTTTCTTCTTGTAAATATTCAAACTGTGAGAGCAGGAAAGGACACAAAGGCATGACACATGGTTTGGGTCAACACCATAAGCTGTTGCTCCTGTGCTGGGCAACCTGTGTGCATGTGGGGACCTGCAACCCCATAAGAAACCCAACCTGCTTAGTGGCAAGCAGACTGGGAGTAAGGGAGAAGCATCTGCCCTCCTGTGCACAGAGCAGCAAGAGCAAAGGGAATTTGTACTGGAAAGAGATCTGGGTTAAAGAAGACACTGTGAAAAAAATATCTGTTTGAGCATTAAGAAAAAAGAGACTGAACATCTGTGTGTTTTGCCCACACCTCTACAGAAAAATCGTATTATCATGACTCATTTTTTTCATCCATCTGCTACCATTAACTATTGTAAAGTGCTCTGTTGCCTCAAACATCCTCATCAGGTTTTAAAATGTTTCAGATCTACATATTGCCTTGTAAATTTTGTATTACAGTGAAGAAGACTGTGTTTGTGGCAGAGCTTTGCAAGGCTGCAATTTCACTGAAATGACTATTATTACCTTATAGACTGCAATGGTAAAGCTCAAGTGGTGCAGTATGTGAGATCCTAAGGTTAAATAATAGATTTTGCCATAACATTACACTGGACTTTATACTTCTGCTGCTGATGTAGGACTTGAACTTCTATTAAAACAGGAGCCTATTGAACATCCTTATCATTGTCTGGCATAAAAGCCTGCATTGTGTACACACACAATGTGAAGGTTCAAGATCAGAGACTAAGTGGAAGTATCTTGAGTTTATCAAATGTTTTCTACTCTGTGAATAAAGTCAAGCTGCCCTTACACTGCTAGTTGGTGATGCATGTGAGAATGGGATTCACAGCTGATAGCAGGACCAGAAATGGTCCTGTGGTGAAGCCTGCACTTAAGCCTATAAACACTACAAAGTGAATTAATCAGGAGAACATATGAAGCAGTAAAAAACTTAAATATAATTAAAGAAAAAACATTCAGAATAGTTGACAGAGAAAATTAATGAAAATTAAATGTATTTGAAGTAATTAAGATTTTAATGAAAGTTCATTTAAACCATTTTTTCTCCTTCAGTACATTAAAGTAGTATTTTGTATGGGGTGGAAGAGCTTGAAAATTTCTGGAGGTAGTCTTCAAGGATATTTATTGAGCAGACAGATTGTTTAGGCTCCTGGTTTCTATAATCTTCCATAGGGTTTGAGTTTAATGTATTTGGAAAAGATCAGGCTGCTTTCTTTTCTAGTACAAACTTTCCTCTTGGAAGTGCTGTTTTACAGATTAGATTGAACTTAATGCATTTAAAAGGTGAGTTTTAAAATCATTGAAGAAACAAGGTGTCCCTAGAATAGAAGATGCAGGTTTTGCTGGCAATTCTTTTAACTTCATTCATCACCAAGACAGAATTAAAGTGCAGTGGCTATGTCATTGCTATTAAAATTACATGAGGGATGAAGAAACACAGACCCAACATTCTGTACCTGATCACAGATCACCTGTTGAAATTACCAGTGGCCTTTACGTTGTAAGATCTTTTTTCTTGTATAATGTGGAGAATAATAGGTCTATCTTATTAATTTTCCTTTGTCTAGATTTAGAAAACAACAAAAAAAACCATTTTGTAACTTAAAAGTGTTTTCAGATTTCACAAATCATGGTACTGTCAAGTGTTGGATGAATAGGAAAGAATCCTCCCTTTGCATCGAGCTGCTGTCAAAGAGCCTTTCAAGGAGGCTGCCATTAAGGATGAGAGCACTGACATTTGAAAGCCCTCTTACCTGCTGATGCGGGGAAGTGCAGAGACTGACTTCTCTCTTCCTCAGCCATGCCCAGCTGCCTTTACTTCTTAGCAGAGACACCCTTATCTTTCAGCTTAGCAGAGAAAGAAAAATGGCATAAAGGGAAAAGCCTTGCTCATTAACGTTTACCCATAATATGTATGTGGATTTTTGAATAATCAGCCGCTTTTTATCTAGTTGTCAGTCATCCTCCTGTTTCACTGTGTCCCCCAGACGGGGGCAGTGAGGCAAGCCCAGGGCACCACAGGTGCCCTCACGAAACTGCCCACAGCCCATGAGGATCTCTTGTGCTGAGGGCAAAGGCTCTGCTTCCACCCAGTGTCCGCCCACCTGCAAATGCCCTGAGCCCCAGCATGAGCAGTCGTGTCTCTCCCCTTTTCCCAGCCCACACGGGGTAGATGTGGGCTCAGCCATGGGGGTGTTATGGTGCCATCTCACTGCAGCCGGGTATTCCTGGCTCTGTTACCGCTCTCTTGAAGGAGGGAGTGTCCAAGTCATCAGTTTAAAGAGCAGTAAATGATGGGTGGGGTCAGCCCGGAAGGGAAGCTGCAGTTGGCAACTGGTTGGTTACTGTTTGTTCAACACAGGGTCATCTTCACACAGACAGGCTCAACTTTTCACTGCTGTCCTTCTACCTTCTGTGGTCCAGCAATTTACAGAGCCCTTGAGAAAGATTATAAATTTTAATGAAAATACAGGGGTAAACCAGCAATTTAAGTTCAACTGTCACTCTAATATTATTACTAGTTTGCTTCATTTAAGATGGCTTTTGTTCTGAGCTGTTTTAAAAACTCTTAGTAACTTCAAATGCTAAAATACAGGTGCTATTACTGATTTTTTAAGCTGTTCAGTTACACTAACATTGCAATTCTTAAAACATTCCAATCTAGTTTTACCATTGAGATGAAATTTGGATTGTAGCTCCACAAGAATCAGTTCTGGAAAAGCAGAAACCAGGGTCAGTTGCAAGCAGTTCCTATCAAGCAGCCATTCAGATAACTGCAGTGTCAATTGCTTTACAAAAAGCCAAATTATTAATTTCAATAACTAACTCCTGCACACTATGTTTGCTGGTTGCAAAATAGAATAATAAAAAGTCATCCAAGGCTATGATTTTTATACTGAAAAAAGATATGGAAAGACTGGTTTCTTTTTCATGGTGTATGTGCTTTGAGGAAATTGGTTTTAAAGAATTTACTGTATAAAATTTTCTTCCTGCTCTTAAACACAGAAGAGTAATTTTGAGAGATATTTCAGATATTGAAATTGATAGATTTCTAATGATGTTAAGGGTTTTTATTCCTCATATAAATCATACACTGAACTCCTTTAGCAGTCACAGGAGTTATGGGCAGTGCTGAATGCTCTTTTTCCTTACTAGCCTAACACATAATTTTTTGTGTATGAATGATATATGAACATCCTTAGTTATAAGAACTGTAAAATTTTTCAACAGAACCAGCGGACATTTACTACAGCATCTATGATATTTTGCTTTTCCTTCACTCATGTATTAATTTTTCACTCATTCAGGTGGTGTGAAATGTCTTGGTATACTGGAATATCTTTGTGAAACTCAAGGAATTTACATAAAGTCATATTGCTTCCCTCGAAATATAGAAACAAACTTATACCAGCCCTACTTTCTATGGAAAAGGAAAAAAAAAAACACTCCCAATAACAGACCAATTTAAAAAAATAGGTTTCTATATCCATGACTGAAAGCTGCTTTTGTCCTTGTAATTCTGTGGCCATGGGTATTGGCAGTCTAACAGCACAAGGTGCTGTTTCTGGAGTGGCAGTGTTTACTGCCCTGAAAACCAGACTCCAGATCCTTTCATCACTCTTTGATACACTGGTTAATTACATAAGCTGGGTCATTGAACTAGTACTCCATAACCACTGGGCTAATAATAGTGGGTCACAACCCTTTCTTAGCCTCACTTGGACATTCATGTGATTTCTGTGGTTTTGGATCCAAACATAAATGTATTAATCCTTCTACAGCAACTTATCTTGAGCATGTGTGCCAACTTCTCTTGCCACTCATCCCTGCGGTGTTTCAGCTGGTGCTTTCACTGCCACTCACCACAGTGTAACCAAGATTGCTACAGGGCTTTCTGTTGCTGCATTACCCCTCACAAACAATTATTACTGAGATCCAGACTAAGGTAATTTTCTCAGCCAGAGATCATTACCTAAACTGTCGTTTTTCTCCTGTCTTGCTGAATACAATACCATCACCTCTACCCAAAGACTTGTCAAGCTGTGTTGTGTCTCTCAGGCACCCAGTGTGTTTCAAGATATCAGTAACAGCAGAAAACTCTCTCAATAAGCTAGAACCACTCCTTACATCTACAGTAGGATGGTGTTGAGTATCTCCTGGCTAATTATATCTGAATCTGCTGTCTCCCAAAGGGTTGAGCAAGTGATTCTGCCCAATCTTAAAGTCTAAATATTCCTCAGATGATGGAGCTGCACGTGTTGCTTTCGTATTGCTGGAGATCACCTACTCTTGGTTTCAACACTTGACTCTTGAGATCTTCTCTTTGATTTCTAGAATACAGTTTTGCCAACCTATGCACGAAGGTGGTTCATGGTTTCTTATTCCATTGGGCTGTATCTTCTCCCAGGCATTCAATTTTTAATTTGAATCACAATTATTCTAATTTCAATGCCATCTTCATAACTCATGCAGAATTCTTGGAAAAATAAAAATACAAAAAAACCCTCTGTGCTATTCTGCAGTCAAGCCCCATATACAGAACTGCAGGGGTCCAGCTTGTCTTTACTTTCCACTTGCTTGTGTATCTTCAGGGCCTGTATTAATAAGCATTAAAACTGCTTGTATCTTTTACTTTTGTACATATTTGCCTTCTTTTTATTAGGTTCCTTGAGGCCTGTCTCCTCCTGGACAGTATTCCCAGCCCTGCCAACCTGCCCATCTGAATCCAGATTATTTATGTTAGCAGGGTTTAAAGGACCCATAATCACATGCAAGGGATGAGTGAATCCTCCAGTGCTGCAGTTTTGAATGTTAGTTCACCTAAATGGACTGCATCTCCCTCTGGCACCCATCTAATAACCACAGGCAATAGTTGCATTTAACATGTGACTCTGGACCCATATGGCTTTTGTTCTTTCATTAAAAGCCCTGCAGACACCATTTCCAGCTGCTTTAACACATCTCAACTCTGGCTGTATGCACAGTTTATTCACCGTGTTTGGTGTTTCTTGTGGGTTGCTCATGAACCATTTTGTGGCTGCAGAGGCTGTTTCAGGCAGGTGATTTTGATCTGCAGTGGTCAACTGCAGTGGGGGTGATTTGTTTTCACAAGGAGGAGTACCTGGTGGACAGGGATCATTCCAAACCCCTCCCTGCCAGGCATCAAGACCCTGCTAGCTGTCCTCTGGTTTGTACTGCTCTATCCATTTTACCTGTCATTTCTGTGTGAGCTTCTCAGTTATCTTTCTGTGAGAGTTGTGATCCTCACCTTCTCCTCTCTTGTCCACTCTGTTCTATCCACCGCCACTTGTAACAGTTGCCTTAGCCTTAGCCAACTCAATTTTCTTTTTTCCTCTCACATTGTGTGATATCTGAAACTTCTTTCTTTGGTCTTTCCTCCCACCCTCACCATCCTCTCCTAGCAGTTGCAGGTTTTAGCTCTTCTGCAGCAAAGGTACTCTCCCCAGCCTTTATTCCCCAGCGTGATCCCCACAGCATTTTTTTCCTGCCCTTATGCCCTGCTCTTATCTTCACTTTGCTCTCACTAGCTGCCCAACATTCCTCCAGCCCAGGCCACCCTCCCTGTTAACTCCTTCCTTCCCAGAAACAATTCTCTCTTCCCAAGACTCTCAGAAATTTACACAGCTTTACTTAAAAGACTCTTAAAAGTCTCACATATCTAGGCATGAGGATACAAATGCACTGCCTGTTCATCTGCCACAGAAGCCCTGGTAGTCTCTCCCCTTCAAAAGCCATGGCTGTACCCACTGCTGGATTTGAAAAGTCCTTCACAGTCCTGCTTTGGCATACATGGCATGGGTTACAACCTTTTTTACCAACTTGGTATTTGAGAGTTCTTGTTTGCTGTGTGTGACAGTGATACAATTTCTATTTCTGCTCCACTCAGGCTCCCACATTCTTGCTCTTATAGCCTTGGTTGTTGAGTTCCCCGCATTCTCTACCAACCTGTTACATGAAAAAAGAGGCCTGTTGGTGTTTGCAGGACTCATCTGGTGCAGAGTGGATGAAAAAGAACAGGACTGATTTATTACTTCTTTTACTAAACAAAATTGAAAGAAACAGATAATTGCTAGCATTTGTATTGTGCTAGGTGTTTTTGGGGGTTACGTTCATGTGTTTCAATATGCACAAAGCCTCAGGGAGGAGACGATTAAAGAAGAAACAATTTACAACTGGAATCTCACATGGTAGGTGGACTCTTCCGTACAGTGCTCATTGTGGTGTCTGTGTACTATTTTACCTTCATATTGCTCTTTCTATAATCCTGCTTCACAGGAAAACACTCTTTATGTGGTCTAATCAAGTTGGTCTTCTAGCACAATTCACTTTTCATATAGTTATGTGTACACAAGTATATTATGTATTGGTGAAATGTTGTTTTGTAAGGTGGCCTTAGTTTTGCTCCAACTTTCCAGCCTACTTGTATCTCAAAGCATTTATTAAGATCCCAAGAGTCCATAGCAGCTGCATTCTGCAGCGGAAATAGTTGTGGTCAGCAGCAGTAACCAGGATTTCCTGTGTTGGACATTGTCCACTAGCAGTAAAAATTAAGTGGAACTGAAGTGGTTTGTAGGCTCTTTTAGCTGCATCATGAGAACTGTAATTGCATTCCTCATTTAAAGCTTTTGAATATTAACAAATCTGTCAAGACATTAAAACTATTGCAGAGTTTCATTCTTTCTTTAGCAGGGAGGAGCTTGGGATGGAAACTACAAGTAAAATGGCTCTGAAGTAAGAAGAAAAAAGTCGGTTTACTTTAAGTTCTGTTGGGAGGCTTTAATGAATCTGGAGGGGGCTGTCTATTGATTATTTGTCCTATAACCAGCTCTACAGGGGTCCTGCTTGTGAGCATTGCTACACAAAAGTAAATTTCATGTTTTTTATCTTGTCTGTGTCCAGCTTCCCATTCAGTTTTTATCAAGATTGAGCAAACCTATGGAATTAGTGAATTGAACATAATTTCCCATGTAAGGAAGCAGTTTCAGTTTCTTATTGCTTACCATCACAATCGTCTTTGGGTTACTCTCAGTGAATATCCTCTGTAATGTGCTGGTTTTCAGCTGTTCCTAATAGACCTAAAATTGTTAAGACAGTGTTTTGTGTTCTCTTGCTGCCAGTTTTGACAAGAAATATACACTAAATTTGCTTTGTATTTTACACATGCTTTGGTCAGCCAAACTAATTTTATCTCTCTCCTTTTTTCCTATTGTTGACAAATGTGCAATTCTGGAAGCCTGAGGCTATTCCACACCCTTTTCCCACTTGAAACTGAAATATTGGGCATAACTCACCAGAGATTATTCCTTGCAGGTTGGCTTTGTAGGACCCCAGAAGTCTTACTGGTATTTGTGGGTGGAAGAAACTGCAATGCATGTCTCAGTTTACCAGAGCTTTCTGATTTATGGTGGCTAAGGTTCACCAGTTAACACAATTTGATTTGGGAATTCCAAAGTAATAGGGAAATTGCTACAAATCAGATAACTTGGTCATCTTAACCAGCCACAGATTTAAAAAAAAATTAGAAAAGGGAAGATATTATTGATGAAAATGATAATTAAAAATCATACATATTAGTATGAAAATTAGTATGGTTTTCTCCTGGACTGTTTAATACTGGCTAATCTGTGAGGGTGGACCTCAAAACTAACTTAAAGTTCTTAGGGTCAGGAATGATGTAGTACTGCCAATGGAGAAGCTGTTAACCTAGAATCTCTTCCTTTCTTTTGAGAGAAAAGAGAAAGACTAGAGATAGGGAAGGTTAATACAGCTCATTCCTTAAGAATTCCCTGTGCTCCTTGTCTTTATATCCCTGCTGCTCAAGACAGAATGCCTTTTCCTTCTGAGGTTTCCTTATAGAGATTAATATTACAAAGTTAAAAGGAGCCTTGTGAATGGGCACAAAGGTGTCACAATAACTAGGAGAGGTTTTATTACTTTTTTCATTTATTTTCTGTCTTTTTGTGGGAAGAGATTCACAGGGTTGCATGGTTTGCATTCATGACTTTTATTTGAAGGTGGCTTTGAATTTTGGGGGGATTTATCATATGCATAATCACACATCTGTCTAGCAACATGTCTGAAATCTGTTTCATTCTCTTTCCAACCCATGCATTTTAAACATGATACACAAATGAGTATTGACTGAGAAGTCAAGCCTAGATTAGTTTGCACCTTCTAGTCCTGTTTAATTTTGGATAGCATTCTGAAACCAAAAGGTATCCTTTCATTATGCATCTGCCTAAAAAAACTAATGATTCAAAGGGTGCCAGCAGGGACTTTGTCCTGAAAACTGAAGCTTGCTATTAAAATTTGCCGGATTATTCCTTAAACAAACAAACAAATTAAAAAAAAAAAAAAGCAGAAAAAAAAGTAAAAAAGACAGAATACCAGCAGTTATTATCAGAAGTGTGTGAATTTCAGATAGCATTTGCATCACCTTTCCTTATGGAAAACAAGGGTAGATGTTTCCTCGGTGTGGTAGCCAATGATTCTGACCCCTCAAAAATTTTGTTTTGTTTTACACTTAGAATATTCTCTTACAGAAAGAATATATGGTAACATTTTATAAAATATTCTGCTGTACATGCATTAAATGCACTTCTCTTCATTGAGTATTGCCATCATTGGCTTAATAGAAGCACTATAATTTGAACTCTTCTAACAGCTCATTTGATTTTATTTCTTTTTAATAACCCTAAACCCCACACTTTCTCTGTTTTAATTTTGCTTGGTTTCATTTTTTAGTTAGTTTGCTTCTTCTTTTGCATTGGCAAACAGCCTCAATGTTTCCTCACATCGACTGCAAAGGTTATTGGTTCATTAGGGCTTACACGTGATACCTGCAAATTCCTAGGGGTTCACCTTAAAAAAACAAGAGAACTTCAAGAAACTACTCCAAGAAAGTACTTGAGTGTACTTAATTGGAGATGTAGGAAGAAATTCTGATTACAAATAGAAACTCTGACAGTGTTTTCCATCCAAGCCCTTGGTATTTTTTCATACCATGCACACTCCTCCCAAACTGCAATAGCTATTTAATTTTATTTCATTTCATTCCATTCTAAGGGATCTAGCTATTGCCCTCATTCTACAGGTTTTCTAGATAATGATGTATAATATGTTTCTAGGCAAATGGAAGACCAAAACAAGAAACTGAAAAAAAAGAAAGGGCAGCTTAGTCTTTTCAGGAAGGAACGTTTGATTCCACGCTGGTTATGTAAGGCTTAACATCAGAAAACCCCAAAACAGCTAAAAACTCACAGGCTATGTTCAGAATGTGTATAGCTTTTAACCATGAGTTTAGCTGTGTTTTTTTGTGTGTGGTTTTTTTTTCTTTTTGTTTTTTTTTTTTTTTTTTTGGTTTTTGTTTTTGTTTTTTTTTTTCTGGCTTGGCAGGTGGATGGTGCCCCAACCAGACCACTGGAAAGGTCACTTGCTTCAAGTAGCACACTACATTCACCCAAATTCTCTGAACCCCCACCCACAGTATTTCTCTTTTATTAAAGCTTGCCTTATTTCATTAGCCTGGCTCTCTCCTCCCATCCTTCTTCCTTCTTCTCCATTCTAGGGTTACTTATTTCTTATTCACATTTATACCATTTTGTTAACCCTAATAAATTTAGCAGTATGGGTGATAATATTAAACCCCCTTTTTTTGAGTCTCACTTCTCCATTGTCAGAAATCCTCTTCCTTTGAATGTGAGCTCATCATAGCTCTGCATCTTTCAGAATACATTTTCCTTTGGCTTTGATTTCAAGTCAGAAATTCCCCTACAGACCTTCCTATATATGATCTTTTTTCTTTATGCTCTGATATTTGCCTTTACTTGTTTTCACTAAAAAAGAAGCATATAAGAAGAATGCTTTAGAATCTAGATTTTTTACTGTTTCACAAGAATGCTTTAGAAATAAGATTTTTTTTACCATTAGTGGCTAGAAATAAACTGTTATTTATATATATATATATATACTTTTATATTACTTTGGAATTCCCAGATCTAGATACATACTATTTATAGTAAACTAAATTAAGAAAAAAATTATAAAACAAACAAAAAACCCCAAAAACCAACCAACCAAAAAAAAAAAAAAACAACCAAAAAACACAAAAAAAAAACCCCAAAACAAAACAAAAAACCCCAAAACAAAAGAAACCACAAAAAAAAACCCATGGGAACAAGAATACAAATCTTAGTCTTTCCCAGGTGCCTTCTGAAATGCTGTTGAGGACAGCAGCCACCTGGGTGGGCAACCACCTGATCCTGTGTTTGTGCTTTAGCCTTCCCAGTAAGCCTGAGCCTGTGGCAGCTTACAGCCTCCATGGCATATTGGATTGGGTTGTGAGTCCTTTTATAATTTTAATATATAGTGCAGCTCTGCCTCATGAAGGCTGCAGCAGAGTCCACTTCTGCATCTGAGCAGTCAGGTTCTCAGAATATATGCATGTAGTTACTTTGAAAGGAAGCGCTTTATCTCCTCAAATCTCTCCGACGTGTCACAACTTTGGTAATGAAAGTAACTTTTTTCCACTTTTTTTTTTGCCTCAGTAAGCATTTTGCTCCTCTTTCTTAATGTATGATCACTGTGAAGATATCTCTTTGCGGTTATTTTTGAAGATATCTCATATTTTCTCCTGGTTTCTGACAGGGAGAAATCTATAATGAGAGTTTGTAGAAAATTTGATTCATTGCTGTGTTACTCTGCCTAAAGCCGCTCTAGCTCTGTCCAGCAAAATGGAATTGGACCGATTCCTGGGAAAATTGCTGGTATAAGATTCATGTGAAACTAGGGTAGTGCAGTAATACATCAGACCTATTCTCTTTTTAGTTTTTTCCTGCATTGCTGTTGATGCTTCTCCTAGTGGTGCACTTAGTAACTCCTGCCATTCTGAATGCTATCTGTGTCGATTTCCTGGGTGCCTACAATGAACTTTTGAGCAGCCATCTAGTAAAATGCACTGTGGTTTGTTATTTATATGGCATTTAACTATGCCTTCCTAAGCTTCAGTAATATAATGGAGACCAACACTTTCTGGTGAGCAGCACACTGAAACCAAGCTGTCTAGCATGCTGTATCCAACTGTTAAAGAGAAGGAGTCGATATCTAACTGTAGGGGACTTCCACTACAAAATAAGAAAGTTAATTCTTACTTTTGTCTTGTGTGATTTCTAGTTTTCTGGGTTTTTTTTTTTTTTTTTTTGTTTATTTTCAGGAAGCACAGTCAATCTCAGCAGTTGCTATGGGCAGTACCATCAACTTTGAACTTTTTACCTTAATTCTCTTGCCATTTCTGGTTTAGATAGTTTGTCTTTGCAGACATTCTATTTTCTGAGGGTTTTATTACTTCAAATTACAGGAATAGAAGTGCTTGCAATGGAATCGTATTGACAAGTTCACCAACATAACACACAAAGGATTAAGGCAAAGCTGTTAATTTTCTCTGCTTCCATTGATGCAATTTGGAATCATCATGATGCTGGCAAAGGAGACTATTTAACAACATTGTTCTGTTGCTATTTATAAATGAGATCTCATTTAAATTTAGAACACAAAACCTTCCTGGGTGGAAAACTGCCATCTTGTGTATCCACACGCAGTGCAGGGCAAGGGATCCGATCTGATCGCTGTCAATATTGCTGCTGCAATACACACAGCAGTAATGGCAACAGCACTGAGCTGTCCCTAGGGCTCAATTCTGTACCCTTGTCACTTCTGAACCTATGCCCTCAGCAGCATGTGGAGTTTTACAGTGACTATGTGTTTAAATGTTTTAGTGTTGTTTCTACTGAGGTACATCACAGCTCTGAGGGGTGCTTCCCAGCTACACCCAGGCAGCACCTTGGGGTGAATGGAGGATGCCTACCTTTTTCTTTCCTCATCTCTTCTTCTGCCAACCCTCTCATTCTGCCCCTGGGAAGCACTGGGTTTTTTCTGAGCCAGCGCTGCAGTTTTGGTGTAACTTAGGGAGTCTTAGTGTTTGCATGGCTGGCAGCAATGGAAACATAGCCTAAAAAGTAAGAGCAGCTGCTTTGCTGAAAAGTCACAGAGAGGAAATATTGTTATGAAGTAGGACTATTTGTAGCCCAAACAAGATATTTTGCATATTGTAGTCTGTTCCTCTCAATCTGTGTAAAGTCTCATTAAAGTATGTAAGACTTGAAGTCCTGAATTCAGCTCTGCTTTTACTATTCCAAATTCTTGTAATTTGCTAAAAGTAGTGATCTTCATCCATGCAGAGCAGGCAATCCTTGCACTTACAGTGATTTTTTCAGGTATATAGTAAAAAGCATCCAACAAATTCCAGTTGATCCTGGCAGTTGCCACTTTTATCTAAATTGAGATAAAGAAGAGAACATTTATGAAGACTTATGACAGATCTTTGTCTAATTTCTAATTTCAGTATGCTAGAGGCACTTACCACTGTCAGTTTCAAAGCACCTTATATTTGCACAGTGCTTCAAAAAATTGCTTGAAATGGTGATTTGACCCAAATAAGAGATGCAGGAATCAGAAAAATCCTTAAGTTACCCAGGCATTTTGAGCCACATTTGTTCCATTTGGGAGAGATGGTTTGTCCCAAGTCTAAACTTAAGTACTGATACTTAAGTATGAAGTAATTGATATTCAACAGTGGTTACATGAAAAGAGTACAGTTACATAAATCACAATAATTTGACCACCTTGGATGAACAAATTACTGCCTGCCAACTAAGCAGCACTAATGTGCCATGTAAAAGTCACAAATATGATTTTTTTGCAGTTAGCATAAGTTTATTATAATTATTTGTGGAAATGCAATAAAAAGCTACATTAATATTCAACTTCTGTCGACATTATATGAACTTGAACTCTAAAGACATCACAAATTGCCTATGTGTAAATCCATAATATCAGTATGTCCTTTTTCTTTAAATAAATTATTGTTGTATATGAGAGTTCAAATGGCAGAATCTGCTGTTTGCATTATTGCAAAATGTGTTTTTTACCTTTTGACTGTGGCAGTTGAAGAGATATTGCATTTGTAAAATGATAAGAATGATAAGAAGAAAAAAAAATCATTTCCATGCTTGGAAGCAGTTTTCAGGAGACAGGGATGTGCTCTAACTCTACCAGTAGTATGCATTTTTTGTTTGTTCAATATTGGAAAGGGATATAACTACCAGTATTTCTGAAAATTATATACTTGCACTGCTGTAATTGACTTTGCTGTGGATGCTTGGAGTGGACGTAGTGGATATTCCTGTTTTTCAGGTTTTTCACATGCATTTCAAATATTCTTAAGTTAGTATGGAAAAACCTAAATTCAAAGTCAAGAATTCGATACCTGTCTGAACAAACAGAACAGCTGGTAAAATCTTGCACTACAGGGATCAGTTATAAAACTTCTATTAATTCAGTGGACCCAGGACTTTACCTCTAACTTAAACTTCAGAAATATGTACAGAGGGTAGGTGTAACTTTTACTTTTCTAAATATATTTCAGGTTATCTACTTCACTGACTGGTCATTTTTATAACTGCTAGTTTATTAATCAGTAAGTGAAAGTGAACTGAAGACCTTGAAAGACCTGAAAACTTCTTTCTAACTCTGGAACACCAAAAATATTTCCTTGGTTTCAGCCTCTCTCTTTAGATTGTCACACCACAAATTCATATTTTTGCCAACAGCGCAAGCTTTTGGACTGTTGAAATATGCCTCTGGCACTGATGGCTGCAGAAGATGTTCAGATACTGCTTGCTTTGAACCATTTTTATTTTTGAAGGGGGCTTGCTCTGGTTGAAGTGACATGCCATAAAGGTCTAAGGGCTTAGCTGCAGGATCTGTCCACACCCATCCAGTTTTGTGATGTGTGCCCTTTTTTTGTTCATAGTTCATTACGAAGTCCCTCTTTTCAAAAACAGATGTGGAGATGAAGACAGATGGTGAGATGTGATGTTCAGCACAGCTTGAGTCACAGTGCAGCAGTGTCTCCTTGCACTTTTGTCTGCTCAGATTTCAGTAATTGGAAACAGGACTTTATCATTCCAAATGTGGTGAACCTTCTTCCCGAAAATCCACTGACAAGTCATGCAAAGGTCTTCCTGGCCTTTGTCATGGGTAGGAGTGGGAGCTTCAGACAAAGTTGGTTAGAGAAGCCCTGTTGTTGAACCATGAGGTGCAGAAAGGAGCCCTTTGCATTCTTAACTCCTTCTGAGAGAGGAACCTGGGTCCAATCAGCCACAGAATGTCAGTGGTTTAAGGAACCTTGTCCTGCAGGATTAAAGATGGTAAATCAGATATACTTATATAAAATTAATTATTTATTATGACAAATGATTAGGCAAAAGATCTCAATCAGAATTATTTACCTCTCAGTATAAAAGCTGAAACTACTAGTAGTGTATAGTATATTGTAGTACAGGGCACTATATCAAAGCAATTTTATCAAAGCAATTATACTACTAAAGCCAGCAAAAAGAAACCACTATTAAGTAGGGATTGATGTAACTCACCCAGTCAGGTAAAGCCTAAGATGACTGGAATAAGTGAAACTTTATACCTATCTTTAAAAAAGGTAGAAAGGAGGACTCAGGGAACTATCTACCTGTCAGCCTCAACCTCTGTGGCTGGAAAGATATGGAACAGATCCCTTCTAGACACTGTGCTAAGGCACGTGGAGAACAGGGAGGTGATTGGAGACAGCCAGCACAGCTTTGCCAAGGGCAAGTCCTGCCTGACCAACCCAGTGGCCTCCTATGATGGAGTGACTACATCAGTGGACAAGGGAAGAGCTACAGATGTCATTTATCTCCACTTCTGTAGAGCCTTTGACACTGTACCCCACAACGTTCTTCTCTAAATTGGAGAGAGACGGATTTGATGGGTGGACTGTTGGGTGGATAAGGAATTGGTAGGACATTTGTATCCAGAGGGCAGTGGTCTATGGCTCAGGGTCCCAATGACCCTCAGAGGTCTGAATTTGGACCAGAGTTATTTAATATCTTCATTAATGACATAGGGAAAGGGATTGAGTGCACCCTCAGCAAATTTGCAGATGTCACCAAGCTGAGTGGTGCTGTTGACACACCTCAAGGGCAGGATGTCATCCTGAGGGACATGAACAAGCTCAAGTAGTAGGCCCATGGGAATCTCCTGAGGTTTAACAAGACCAAGTGCAAGGTGCTTCACCTAGGTTGGATGAGTCTTTGAGCAACTTGATCAAGTGAAAGGTGTCCCTGCTCATGGCAGGGGGGTTTGAAATAGATGATCTTAAGGTCCCTTCCAACCCAGGCCATTCTACAATTCTATGATTTAATCACAATGTTAGTTGTAAACAGAAAAAACAGATCACCCTCTTTTGTCTGCAGAATGCTTCCGTGCCTAAGCAGCAAAACCATTGGCTTCCATCAGTTTTTTATATCTGTTCTGGAGGAATTTTATCCTCAGGGTCTATTAGCTTTGTGGCTTGGAGATTGCATCCAGTATTCATTCCTAGTTTCTAAGTACATAAGCTGAAGGACTACTTTGGGATTTGAGACATTAAAAAAATCCCAGTCATATCTGTGCAGCTGTAAAACCAGTGAAAGGGTAGGGCATGGAAAAGGAGATTTTATATAAGGTGGAAAAATGGCCCCATAGTGACGTCAGTTATATGGACAGTACATCTAGGGACGTAGGGAATATAAATAGGGCAGCTGTGATCCCTGAGAGGGAAAGTGGCTTACTGACCATTATCAAAGTCCATAAAAGAAGTTGGAATGGTGGGCAGCCAGATTTGTTGAAACAGATGTTAGTTTCAGACCCAGAGCAGGATGGGGAACCCAGCAGTACAGTGAAAATGAGGGAAGAAAGTATGTGCAAATTTAAATAGTAATTAACAGAAATGAGTGCAGTTTTGCTGAAGTCAAATAGTAGCAGGGGTTAATAGCAATGAGGATGAAACAAAAGTTTCAGGAAATGGAAACGAAGTTCATCCATGTTATAGTAACCATAAAGTTACTAAATGATCATGTTCAGAGATGGGGCGTGGGCAAAGATGGTGGGTTTCCCTAAGATCAGATGGGCTCCTGATGGCCACTAACATAAGTCAAGCTTGCACATCCACTGCTCATCTTGCCAGTCAGTCAAGCTCCTGTGGGTTTGCCTGAATTCTGGTTTAACTGAAATAGAATTTTAGATGAGCAGACTTATACTGAGGACCAGCCTTTCCTGGGAGTCCCGGTAGTGGGATTTATTTCACTGATCTGAAGTTTAAGTAAGAGCACCATCTATTTTTAAAGTGTGATGAGTCTCCTTCAGTATGTCTGGTCCAAAGTAAGCCAATAAACTTTGCCTGGTGGTGCTGGGAGCAGGGCAGACACTCCTGCAAAACAGTATGTTCTAATTCTTCTACACCTACTTTGGGGGGAAGAACTTTCTCTGAGAGGGGTTTATTTTTTCTCTCTGGGTGTAGAAAAAGGCCCTGAAATACTGACACTAATGAGGGGTGTGGTTCAGGTCCAAACTGAGACATTCAAGAAGAGGCAAGTGCCTGGGCACATGTTAGAGCCAGTGGAGAAGCAGTAAATATGTCTGGTGGAGCAGAGACCACTGTTCAGATGGCTACAGGGACTACTGGAACACAAAGTCAGGTGTCTGAATCAAGAACTGTAATCCAGCATAGATACCTAACTTCTAAGTTACAGAAGGAAATTAAAGTAAATTTAGGCATAGGAGAACAATAAATGCCTTTTTCTTTATTCCTAGCTCAGGATTGTGCTTCTCCAAGATTTAGGTCTTCTCATTTCCCTGCTTTTAGTGTAACATTTGCCTTTAACGTTTCATTGCATTTCCATTGAATTAAAAATGTGACTGTAACTACAAAAGGAAAAAAAAATAGTAACAGAACAAAGTCTGTATTTTCAGATGTTGAGGTGAAAGTATGAATTACCTTAAAATAAGCAGACATTCTTTTACATATTCATTTTTTAAATTTCCACAGACTTGAAACTTGTCAATTGTTACCCAGAATACATCTTCCCTTGAATGGTTTGCCTACATGCTCTGCTAGTGAGGAGGGGTTTTTCCTTCTTTCCTCCTTAGCATACATTCTCCTAACTGAATGAATGATATAGGCAATTGGCAGTCTTTTCCTCTGCTTAAAT
Source organism: Peucedramus taeniatus (assembly GCA_013400575.1). Lineage (NCBI taxonomy): Eukaryota > Metazoa > Chordata > Aves > Passeriformes > Fringillidae > Peucedramus > Peucedramus taeniatus. The sequence goes on from WBNO01030058.1 coordinate 87,424, forward strand.
ATTGACTTATTATTTGAATCTGGAGCTTGGTCTGAGAATTGAGTCCTAATCTTGCAAAAGATGAATGTGTATCCTCTACATTTAATGACATGAATAGTTCCACTGAGATCTGGGAGTACATTGCAGCATAAAAATTAAAGAGCTATAAATCTTTGCAAGATGAGGCTGTGGCAAGAAAAAATTAACTAAATGCTTATAGTGGATCAAAAGTAGACATATGTTAGCTTGGTAAGTTTGTAAGATCTGTTTGATATATTGATGCTCTTACATTAAGGAATTTAAATTGTTTGAATTAATGAACCATCATTAATGTTCTATAATTTGTCTAATAAAAATAATTTGGATTTTTTCCTTTCTTTTAAGATCCATTTGTCAGTAATGAAACCTTTAAGGTGAATAAACAGTGCTAATTTAGAAAAAGCTATCATTTATTATGCATTCACTTACTTTGCTCAAGTTCTCACACAGATGAATGCATTTGTGTGTGTACAAAATAATTTTCAAAAAAGTTTGAGAACTGTCCTTGCTTGCTCGTGCATCAGTGCTTTTACTTCCAATATGGTTTGATTTCTGTTTGGGTCTTGGTAGGAAACTGAAATTACCAACCTTTCTATAAGATCACTATCAGGTTAAATTTTACATTTGAAAAGTTGCTGGGATCTTATTGGCTTTTTAAAAATTATTTTTATTCTTGTTAGAAGTACTAGCTCTACTGGTTGTCAAAAACATTATTTGTAAAAGCTGTTAAAGTGCCCAGCCATGTGAAATATCTGAAATGACTCATGTGTCCCACAGTTTCACTTGTGATAATGTACTATAACACAAACTGAAAAGCTAAATTTTTCATGGTGGTATACTGCCTTTGGAGCTTTTCTTCAGTCTCCATAGACTTAATTACAAGATTCCCCTGCCACCCCTGTAAACATTCATGGACAGGTAACAATCAAGAAAGAGACCCCGTAACTTTGAAATGCTTTGTGTACACATATCTGTTAGTATTTTGTGCCAGCCAGAGAGCTGATAGATGCAAGAAACATAATGGAGAATCTGTTCCATAAAAAAGTCATCTGAAAAAGCTTTACCACCTGTGTGTTCCTGACAGGGGAGGCTACTGCAGGAATAGTTGCTGGCTGCTTTTGCGGGAGCTGCTGCTCCTGTCAGCTCTTGGTACAGGCTTTTATCATCCCTCTGCCTTGTCTCTAAGCAAGCAGCATGCATTCTGGCTTCATTGTATGGTTAAATATACAGTGTTTATAGCATCACTTTGCTAGCAAATTTTTTGGCCTTCAGTTCATCTTTTATTTTCTTTGAGTTGGTTTACAATAGGTTTATATTTTCTTGAGCTGATATGGTGAAAAAATAAAATTTCAAGCTCTTCAGAGGCAGGACACTTGCAGAGACCTGCTTCTTCTGTTGAATTGTTATCACTAATACACAAAAAATATGGGTTTTTTGTTGAATCTTTATAAAGAAGATTTTTTTTCTTGGAAATTCTTCTTAGCAGAAATCAGATGAGAAATAAGTTTCACTAGCAGTATAATGTCCCTTTTTAAAATTTGTATTCTTGGTTTATTGCTGTGCTATTACACAAAGTTTAATAGGAGGTGCATACCTTAAGGTGTAAAGAAACACATCAAGTGTCTCATGTAATTGAAGGATCATCTGTTCATCCTAACACACAAAGATAAATTAAATACATACCAACGACTGCATTTATTGTAGCAAACTTTGAGATAAGTTTCAGCTTTAGTTTTAATTTAGAAAATCTGTTATTGGTCAACAAGTTGTTGCCTTAGATAAGAAGAAGAACAAGCTGTGGAAGCAGCATGTGCTAAGAAGTTGTAATGATGTTTTCCTCGTGGGGATTTTAGATAACCTTTTACTGCAGTACATGGACTCGGAGCCTTCCCTCAGGTTCTATTGGGAAGATCCCAGGTCTACCTACCTCCCATTCAACCTTCCAGCATCTCATTTCAGCTTTTACTTTGGCACTAAAGTTAGTCATCAGTCCCATGGATAATTCAATGGAATTTGACATAAAATGGTAATTGTCCCACAGTAGCTTTCTTCAGTTTCAGTGTCTCTTTTGTGATGCCTGGAGCTGTGGAGGAAGATGCAAGCCCATGAGGATGGCACTCTGCTGCAACTGTAATTACCAATAAGGATGCCTGTATTACCCTTTCCAATTAGTCATTCTTGGAGATGTGTTTTTTAGTAAAAAGGAGGGGATTTGCATGTAGAGGAAGCCTATAAATATTCTTTAATAGATACAGTTCTTAAGAATTGGAGTTCTTCAGTAATTTGTCAAAACACACAGAATGAAGTGAGGGGTGAGGTCTTTTTTTTTTTTTTTTTTTGCTGTAGCAATGACTTATTTGCTCTGGGAAGGAAGCTGGGCAGCTTTAGACAGAATTGTGTCTCCCTGTCTGCTGCATTATTTGATATATGTTAAATTAAGAAGAGCTGGATTTAACCAGTTGTGTATTGGCTGTTGCAACTGTGCTAGCTGTGCTGGTGAAATACAGCTTCCATGAGCTATTTGGTTTACCAGTACCTGTAATTTAAAAGATACTTTCCTCTCCTCCCTGTTATTTCTCCTGTGTGTAATGTTTTCAGCCTTTTTCATTTCAGTGCCACTTAATACATTAGCAACTTTTAGAAAAACATGTTATCTTTTGATGCTCTCTTGAACAGGCTCACATCTCTGCCTTTTCCCCCAGCCATGATGGGTAATATTGTATCTCTCTATGAAGAGGAGATGCTGCACTACTAAGCACAGGTGATTCTCCCTTCTCCAGTGTCCTGTGGAATAGTTAATTTCTCTCTTCAGCCAAATCTGAGAGAGGGTAGTGCTTGTTCCTTTTCCCTGTGCATACTGATGATTGGTTGTTTCTCAACACAGTGCTCATCAAAACTCCTTTTGTCCAACCACTTTTTTAGGAGTTTAGACCCAACATCCTTTATAAGAGTAGAGGAGGTCTCAATTCTCCACTATATATAGTGAGATATACCTCTCACTTGTAGTAGGGTGAGGTATATCCCCAATTCCCAGATCCAGTTGACTGAGGGATGATCTGGTATCCCAGGATTGCAGCTTTAGTTCCTTTAATGATCTGTGCTAATACAGCATTATTGGTAAGATACTGGACAACTACAACTGTTGAAGAAGTATTTGGCTACAGGAATACATTCCCTCAGTGATTTGTTTTTGGAAGCATAAGGCATACGGGAGCACCACTGTTCTCATGTAAAATCTAATAACTGTCATCACACAAAATGTGTGCAGCAAACTGGGGCCTTTTTGTAATTCTTCTCCCAAACACTTGGCAAGTAATTCTAAGAGAAAAAAAAAAAAAACCCAACAAAACAAAACTGTGTAAATATAAAGCATATCTTTATAGAGTAAATTTGAGTATTTTTTGACTGTTACACTAAAGAGACAATACAAGCAGTCAGAGACATAATATTGTTATTAAATAATGTTAGTGAAACTGCAGAATTTGAAAAAGACTGGGTTTTTTTCTCAATGGAAATTTCACTAGATTTGGTACTTAATATTTTTTCCCTCAGGCTATTTTGTGGACTTTGTGTTTGAAATTGTTGGGATGGAGAAGCAAAGCAGGATCTGAGTTGAATGGGTCTTTTGAAAGGACTTGCTGCTTTGAATTCAGTCCTTATGCAGAATGTGGTTTGGTATATCTGCAGTATGCAGTATGTGGTATATCTGCAGTATGCAGATTCTAGACTGTTTTTATTACCTCAATACTGTTTAAAACTAATTTTTTTGCAAAAGATCATGGAAAGAACAATGTTTAGATTTGATGATTGTGTAGTTCCCATCCTTCCTCAATGGTTCAGCAAGTATGATGAATGGACATAACTCCTTCATGCAGTCTTAAAATGGATGATGTAGATTTAGTTTGGATCTCTGTTTTCATTGAATGTCTGTACCCTGTGGGATTTTTTTTTTAACAGACTTATTGAGTCATGTATTATTTTCTTTCTTTGTGGGAAATGAGCATATTTGTATTATTGTCATGGATAACTTGCTATCAAAATAATCTCACACTTCTGCAGAATTGGCAGGGGGAGTTTTGGAAGGGTGAGAGTTTGGAATTGAAACTGTTATTTGCTGACATTTTCAGCTTTATACCAGAATTACACTTTTGAGGGTTTTTTTTTTTGTGTCTGTGTGCATGTGTACACATTTTCAAGTAACATGACGTGTTAAATCTGTGGTGTGTGTCTCCTGGCAGCTACTGTAAAAATTTAGCCCAGAGGCACTGCCCTCATCTCAGCCAGTCTGTCAGTGGAGTTCAGCAATCTCACAGGATGAGCACTAGCAACCTGTTTCCAGGGTGTCTTGTAATTTGTTACAGCTCAATAAATCTCTGCATGAGCAGTAAAATCTGTGCTGTAAATCCATCCATGGAAGCAGCTAAGCCTTGCTTTTAGAGCAAAGGATAGTACTGGGCTTTGCAGTGTGTCTCTGTGCACAGGGTTGGTTGGGCCTTCCCAGTTTCCTTCTCAGTGGATAGGTTTGGATCTCTGCCCCAAAGCCTCTTGGGTCCTGTCATTTATCCAGGTCCTATATCTTAGTGAGATCACTGAGTAATAAAGAAAAGGTCCTGTAAGCGAGGGAATCAATTCAGTCTAATATTTTTGTATATATTATTAATAAAGTTCTCAAGAATTCTAACTGTGGAAAAATTAAAATTTATAAAAGTGAAACTCTGTTAGGTGAAGATATAAATAAAATTGTTATTAGTGCTTTCTACATTGATACACTATTGTCTTTGGAATTCTTTAGTCTGCTGCCTTTTGTAATTACTGGTCAAATGCTTGGAGAAATAATTAAGAAAAATAACTTGTAAATTATAACACTTCTTGAATTTAACTACTTTTAATGAAAAGATGTTTCTTCCTGTGAGATCTGTGCTAGATGGAGCATATACAAAAGACTGAACTCTATGGATTAACATTGTTCATATGACAGAATTTACCATTTCAGTAGCAAATAATGAACATGGCTGAAGGTAACTTAGAAGAATTGGTAAAAACATGTTATCTTCAGACACAGAGAAGCCTTATGCTTACAATACCCAATGGAAATGTAATCTTCCTCTTAAGATCTCACTGTCATTGTGCCTAAAATGTTCCTTTCTGTAGAGAGAGTGTTGTAAGCCTAAAGCTTTCACACTGACAGGGGATGGTATCTCTCCCCAAAAACTGAGCTTTCTGTTTCAAAGGGATGCCGTTAATGTTTTGAACACCTACATTTGCATCTCCTGTGAAAATGGATTTATAAGACAATGAGAGCCTACTCTAGGATTAGAGAAGACATTTCCCTTTTTCTTGCTCTGTTGGACCCAGGAGTATAAGAAATTAGTTAGCTCCCAGGTAGAGTGAAAAGCAAGTGAAGCTAATGGTTTGAAACAAATATAGGTTTTAGAAATAAGCTTTTCTAAGGAAAGGAGAAGAAGGTCAGTAAGGAACTAAAGAAAATAGGTAATATCAGATTATCAAAAAATGCAATGAAAGGTAAAATGATAAGTTTTAAAATAGTTTAAGATTGTGCCTTTTTTTTTTTGTTTTGTTTTTGTTTTTGTTTTTGTTTTTGTTTTGTTAATCTAGGAGGGAAGAACAAACCAATTTGTGCCCACAATAACAAGACCAGAGTATGGACTCATTTCCAAATTATTCTGACAAAACTAAAATTCTTCTGAGTCCCATGTAAAGGAAATTGAGGCCTGTAAACTCCAACAGTATGGTGTTCTTGGGAATATAGACACATATTTGTAGTTAGCATGGAGGATCTTTAAGGAAATTAGAGAAGACCTATGTTTAAACTCAAGGATACCCAACTGAGTGCCACAGTATGTATTTTTTGCACTGCCAATTTGAAATTTAAATGAGTAACAGTTTCACACATGTAAGTTATAGGCAGAGCCTTTTTTCAGAAGGCTGTTGCAATACAAACAGCATATGGCTTGTGCCCTTTGCCACCCTTGTTCTGGAAGTGACTGCTTGACACCAACAGTCACAGTGACCGAGGGACATAAGATCCCTTGAAGTCTGTCACCTTGTGCTAAGCTGAGGTTCCAGTGACTTTGGAGGGCTCTGTAAACTCCTTTATTTGGGCAAGCGTAAGTGAAAATAAGCTTTATTATGAATCAGCATTTTTGGAGTCTTTAGTTCTTTGAGGCAATAATTAAGTGATGGTTGTAGGAAGAAATTTCTGTGTTGTCATTACTTACTGAGGCAGAAGACATTCAAGCATTTTGGTTTCTAGGCTCATTCTTGTAGCACAGGGGGCTGGTGCGTAACCTGAGCAAAGTTTTAGATTGCACATGTCAGATGAATTCATATCAATTTTACCATTAATAGGGCTTAGAGCCAAAAACCTTCCTCAGTTATTTATTGTACTAAGCTTGGTCTCCTGACCTAGGTCCTTTACAAATACTCCTGTGTTTAGCAGTCAGTGGTTTGGTTTCCCCAGCTTTTCTCCTTGAAGACTGAGCATCTTCAGTATGACCTTGACTTCTGACATGCATTCCCAGATTTGCCTTCTATTGTATTTTCCAATTCCAATTGTCTGTATCAAAGCCAAAACAATGTCTTACTCTTAAACTGGGTGGGGTTTTGGTGAACGTTTTTTAAAAAAAATGGGAGCTTTAAAATGTTTATGTTTATGTTTATTATTTTATGCTTTCTGAAGTACTTCAGAGGGGCTATTTCAACCTAGTCAATGTAAATTCAAACCAGTGCTTCTGTGGTGAGACACAACACATGGAAATAGCACAGTTCCTTTTTTTTTTGGTCGATTGTTTTTTGGGTTTTTTTTTTTCTTTTAGAAGTACACAAGTTTGTTGGTTTTTGTTTTTTTTTTTTCTTTTCCCTCTGCTGCTCAGATGTTCATGTTTTCTATTTGGTTGGTTTCTCCTTACTAAAGAAGGAAAAGAAGAAAAACCTGCTGAGCATATGTTGTAAAACCTCTGCCACATGCATGAAATAGTCAAGAGTAAGAATAGGGCAAAAGAAGAAATCCTTTTAACTGTTGAAACTGCTAAATCTATCCTTAAAGAGACCTCTCACAGTGTGGCTACAGGCTTTTGCTTGAGAACCTTAACCCCAAGGCTGTTCTTGCTGTAAATCAGCTTGGAAGGGGATTAGGAAAGGTAGAAAAGCTTTGCACTTGTTTTATGGTCTGAAACGTGTTGAGCTTGATGATATGACAACACCCACTCTTAAGGTTTTGATTTTCAGTTTCCTAAGTATTTTTCTTGCAATTAGGCTTGATTATTTTATACTTGTAGCAGTACTGTCAGCACTGATAAAAGATAAAATTTTCCCATTTTGTATGACTATTTCCTGTAGGCTGTAGCAATGATCTTAGGGAACAGGACCTAAAAGTCAGTCTTTGTGATGTGGCCAGCTGTTGTGCAGCTGCATCAGTGTCTCCTCTGGCAGTGCTGCAGGGCTTCAGGGGGGACAGGCTGCATGGTGCAGCCCATTCCCAGCCTGTGACTCTGGTCCTTGGTCCATGGAGTGCATTGAGGCCAACACCAGCCCTGAAGGGAAAATACTTGATGAGTTCAAGGAAACAACATGCCCTTCCCTGCCTCTTGTTCCTCAGAAAGATGAGTTGTGGGCATTGCTTGGCATACCCAAATCGGGACTGGAGGTTCCAGGCTGACTTAAAAGTCAGAAGCTCCAAGGAATATGAGCTCATGTCTCTTGTTGATGGTATTTCCCTGCTTAGTTTTTGATGACTTGCACTTGGAGCATGAATCTCTTGCTTTATGTCTAATTCTCTTTGGGCATTTTATGCTTGCTCTCAGTCTAGCTCTGAATTTCCTATTCTGCTTTTTGAAAAAGATTTTTAAAATTACACATTATTTAAATATTGCCATTTAGATATGCCTAATTTAAGACAGCTGTTTCCTTCAGTGGATTGTTTTTTAAGTCCTTTTATGGATTCAGGCCCAGACATTTTTAAGTTTTGGTCTTCTGATGTCTGGTGTTAAAATATTCTCAGCCACTCTGTAGACTTAGTAGCAATAAATTATCTTGAGAGTTTTATGGGAGAGAAAAAAATTGAGTCTGCATCCAAGGCTAGAACTTTAATCATGGACTCTTTCCTGTGGCATATGGTTTTCTGTGTTGCTCTGCTTGTTCAACTGATATCAGTGCACTACTTTGCAATTAAGCAGGATTCTTCATGTGTGTTTCTGAAACTAGGATTGGATATCTATTTAGCCAAGCTGGTTGCATCAGTAGTCTGACTATTAGGATAAACTAAAAATCAATAGTTACATGACAGTATTTATGTACAAGATTATCCAAATTATTTTCATTATTTTCATGACCCACCAGTGCCCTGCCAAAGTTGTTTTCAGCTTTTTTGGAGCACAGTTTCTTTTTACAGCTGATTAAAACTAACTGTGGGTCTAACCCCTCACCTGCACCCTCAGGGACTTGCAGCTTCAGTCCTCTTTGCACTTGTGCAGCATGCAGATGAGTCATATTGATTTCTCTGGTGGATAATTAACTAATGAAAGTGTGGGATCCAGGGTTTCATTAGATCACCAACCTTATCTTATTTGCCCTCCATCCATGTGTTCATGAGATCTGGCAGGAGGCTGAATAGAAACACATTTTTGGCAGGAGCATGTGATTAGGTGTAGGCAGGTGTAACATATTACACCTTCTGCCAGAGAAGGCAGTGATTTCATGTTTGTAGTAAGGCAATATTGACTGATGTTGTTATTTTTAGGGTAATATTAAGTAAAATTAGGTAATATTTTTAGAATAGCATTTTTTAGATCCCATTAATAAATTGATACCCAACCAGCCTAAGCATAGTACAAATATGTAAGAAAAGAATGATCCATACAGCAGAGGAGCATTATAATGCTAAGTATAGGTTATAAAATGTGCTAAAGAAGCTTGAGAAGAAACCAGAAGAGTCCACAGTAGTGAATATAAATGTCTTTCATTCACTATTCATAATTGCATGAGCTCTCTCTTGAGGTTAGATTACTGAAATAAGATAGTATATCACATTATTAACTAGTTAAATGGAAGTTTTTAACCTGACTTATCCAAGATTTAAAAAAAATTTACATTACTTCTGTAATGATTTTTGACTTTTTAAAGCATATTTTGCTGGCACTATTTTTTCCATATATCCTTGGTATTTTGCCATTGCAGTATAACAGCTGCTGCAAGAAAATTATCTATGTGGCCTATTTAATGAAGTATATGGTGAATAGTGTGTACTTTCAGAAGCTACAACATGCTCTTTAGACTGAGTATTTTAAGTGCATTCCTTTTAATGAAAGTTTAACCACAGAGTGTGCTTCTGGATAGTAAAGGGGAAATATGATGCTACAGGAAAAGAAAAAAACCCTAAAACCCTTCATTTACTAGTTGCTCAGGGGTCTGTCAGGCCCAGTATCTCAGCTGAACACCTGCATATAAGAACAACTTGTAGAATTAACATGTCTTATGCCTTATGTCAGTCACAACATGTACAATATTTTTGAGACCAAAAGACAAAAAAATGTAGTGAGTTTCTACTACATATACATAGTTTTATCTCAGCTTTCTAAGAAGCTTTGATCTCATGATCTAGGAATATTAGTAAGTGTCCTATCACAATAGCATTTTTAATGTTAACACTTTGAATCTGGTAAAACCCCCTGTATTTGTAGAAAGTATTGGGAATTTGTGATCAATAGGCTTTTTCCTTCAGACCTTCCCTCTCCTGGACAGTATCCTTAAAATATTGGGAAGCCTGTCTATTAAATGGCTTCAGCCTCCACCTGAGAAAATGCAACTGAATCTGATAAAGGTGATCCAAGGCCATCTGAACAAGGGAAAAGGTCTCAATGAGCAATTAGGCATATTTTCCTGTATCACAAGGTTAAAGTTCCTTCATTGCAGCATGAAGAAAGCTGCTTTTTGTTAGAAGGATTGAAAATAAACTTTATTTGGGATGCAAACTCAAAAGAAGTCAGACATCTTAACCATGTGGGTATTGAAACTGTTCTCTCTGAAGTGTGAAGACCAGATGCTTTTCTTTCTAAGAATGCCAAAAAGAAACATGCCTATTAGCATCTTTCATAAAACAGGTCTTTATTTTTTTTGCTATTTTAAAATTATTGTTAACCTTCTCTTAAACTTTTGTTCAATCCCAAAAGGAAACCAGAGTCCTGATTATGCTTTCATTTGTGCTAGAGCAAATATTTTAATCAAAGTATTTTATCTCCAAGCAAACAAATACTTCTTATATGTAGCAAGCATCTGCATGTGATACTGAAGGTATTTAGTAAAATACCTATTGTATCTGTAATAGAAGGATAAAATCTAGTTAGTTATATGGTAGATGCACTGCCACTTTGAAAACAAAAACTAAAATTGTTTTGCCACTGTAATTGCTTTTTCTTCTTTGTTACAGAGAAGGGACTGTTGGTTAACATTATCATTCTCTCCTGCTTTATAATGGATTTGCTTTTAGCTTGTTTTTCTGAAACTTCATATTCCAGGGATCATGACTAGAAAGTAGCACATTGTGAGATTGGGGTAATTAGTAGTGTGGTTAAAAGTTCAATGTCTTCTACAACCTCTGGGCATTTTCTTTCCTGAGTCAGACTCAGCTGGCAGTGAATAATGTTTTTCTAAATGATTTATTGCATTACTGATGGAATGAAATGTGCTTTGTCTGCGTGACTGTTGGGAAGTGGCATGATCATGGCTAAGTACAAACTAAAGAAAAAAACAGGGGGCAATGGGAAGGTAAGAGAAGGACTGCCTCAGATTCCAGCTGCATGGTTCTTTGAAGAAAAACTTTTTAGGGCTGATAATTAACACCCCCCACAGACTAACCTGTCTGCTTTTGTAAGTTTAAATCATGTGAGACATTGAACATATGTGTGATATTTGGGAGAAATAGCAGTTTTATATCTTGGCCCAGGCTATCCCAGAAGGGATGGAAAATTGCAAACCTTTCCCACACCCCAATATTTTGTCATCATTTCCTGAATGTTTATTATCAGCTCTACTTGTAAAAGAAAAGCCCAGTGTATGGTCCTTTGTTCCTACATCTTCTAGTGAGAGCCTTGGACTGGCACAAATCCTTGAGCAGTAAACAGAGCTGGAGAATTTCTTCAGGTTAGAAACAATCAGGTTCGACTGACAGGTTCAGGTTAAACCATGTGAAGTGTTCTCTGCTACAAGTACTTCATTAACCTTTACTAAACTATTAACAGTCAAGGAAAAAAAAAAAAAAAA